>OX030949.1:58841075-59043575 GCA_943735915.1 Pherbina coryleti | reverse complement strand
ATGGCTGTAGCATTTTTTCTGCATTATGTGATTGCATCCCTGAAATCATGACAACAAGAATTTTTTTTGTAATTTAGTTGTGAAGCGTAATAACACATCCATGCTGTCGTAAAACAAAATTTACCGTAGCTCTCCTCCTGAGTGAGTAATAATTCCATGCAACGATATTACGTTTCTGTTACATAAGCTGCTATATTTAGGACCTGACGACGCCGGAATTTTTTTTTTTATTTTTGTCGTAAAGCCATATATAAAGCCTTCATTTAACTTTTTAAACTTTTATCGTAGGTTATATACTCACTGAGTAAAAATTCAATGCAACGCCGCTGCATGAATGTTGCGTTATCGATCTTTGAGAGGCTCTCTCAGCGTCCTTATGATGTCAGAAATTTTTTGTCTAATTTTGTTGTGAGGGCTTCCAGTAGGCCTTTATTGGCGTATCGTATTTTTAATTCTATCACTAATACTCAGCGAGTAATAATTCCATGTAACAAATTTTTAGTTGCGTTGCTTACGCAGCTCTTACTACGTCCCTATGCCGTATTAAATTTTTTTTTTGTTTTTTTAATATAGTCAAAGAATTTACCTTTATGGTCATACTATTTTTTTAATCATAGCTCTTATACCCAGCGAGTAACAATTCAATGAATTGCAGATGAATTTTTAAAAAATTCATTTTTTAACTTTTTTGGAAACTAGAGGAGTATAACGTAACTTCGTCACGTCAAAATTTTTTACAATTTCAAAACTTATACTTTTTTCTATTTATGGCCACGAATCTCCCACTGTGCAGCGTTTTACAGTCGTTGAGTGTGGCGCCTCATCACCAAAAGTCGAACTAAGTTGATCTATATACTCTTTTCTTGTCAATCCACGGTAAAAGCCATAAAAAACCATCACCCGAAAATGTTCACGTGTTAATCTCATATTTTTGCTGAAATACAATTTTTTAACCACTGTCAACTACACAATAAGCGTACATGCACCAAAACGTTGTGAGTACATTTGTACTAAAAAATGACAAATTTTCGAATGGAACTGTCAGAATCCATCTGACAATTGGCTGTTCGAGTACTATTATCACAAATTCGCGTATAATTATCACAAATGATCAGCTTTAAAAAAAAAAAAATAACTGGCCATTTCAGCCCTTGAAAGGACTTTGACCTAGCTTCTTATGATCAATTGTGTTGTGCGTGTTATTAAGTTTGTACACAATTGACCGAGAACCGGACCTACATATGTTTAACGCCGACTCCGAACGGCGATGAACGGAATTGTTCTTGTTCTCAAGAAGCTTGGCATGGCATTTTGAATACTCTCTGATGTTTGCCATTGTCTGCAGAGAGGTGGCGGCTGTACAGAAAAATTATTTTAATTCAAATAATTTTCTGTCGCTGCTGGGGTTCGCACCTGGGTCTCCAAGTTCGTTGACATAGCAGCCACGCACTTGAACCAACTACGCCACGGACACCACATTATCAGCTTTTGGCGTACAGAAAAAACTTGCAAAATGAGAGAAATTGATAGCGCAAAGTGACAGTTGACTTGGAGGAGAAGTTGCAAATTCCTGCTGGAAAAATTTTTACTGTCGAGACTTTGCAAGCTAGAAAACAGCTGATTTAAGACAGTTGCAATTTGAACGATCAAACAAATTTAGTAAAATTTATGTTCACAAGCCGGACTGCTGCAGTCTTCCAAATAAGAAAGGTATCTTCAATTTTTGTAGAAAACGTTGCTACTGGGTATTTATAACATCTCTTATTTCTTTGTGTTGAAAATCTTTGTTAAAATTTATAGCGAAATATTCCAAGAGAACACTTCACGGTCAATTTTCTTATTTTTTCCATTCCACTTGAAATGTAAGCAAGACGTTCGTTAATCAGATGTTATCGAAGCTTGCAAGTTTTTGCAAATTTTGCGTTCGCGCACTTTTTTGGGTATTTTTCTATTTGAGAGAGAATTGTGCGTTACTCTCTTGCAAGTTGCTGCTAGATATTTTTCACTGGAAAAGTACGCGAACAAACCAAATGATTAGTGTTGCCGAGCCGCAAGACTTGAAAGGCAGCCATCGCATATAACACAAAATATGTTTCTTATTAAGTAGCCCACGAAGAGTTTCCACAGAGCACTATTTTATTATAATGACCTTAAGTAACACATTTTATAATACTGAAAAGAACTCAGCATATTTTTCGCAAAACTATTTGCTTAGGTTATCCAACACTACCACTCAAAACCCCGACAGTCTTAAATCAAATAATAACTGCGAAAAAGTGCAATCGCCATTTGGTTCTTTCTCATATATTTCGCAACTAATCGGATTTAGAGCCTGAACAGAATCAAAAATCGTTGCGACCACCGATCTTTGTTGTTGGTAAATACATGCAAAATGTAGAAAAAAACGTAGCTCTTTTTCCGCAACGATAAATCGCACAATTAGAATCTATTCTATTTCTTCTCTTGCGACCGACGATTCTCTCTCTGAGTGCCATAAGTGTTGCCATATTTTTGCTAGAAATGGGATATGTTCAAAGACATTTCCTTAGTTTTTATTATGTCTTGACGTTTCTTCTTTGTGTGTGTTGTATTCACACAATTGAAGAGACCGATACATTGAAATGAAATAGAAAAAATGAATAAAAAACTACTCAATAAAAGCAACTTTCAATCGTCAGTCGCAATCGCATCATTCTGGACACATTCTCTGCGATCGACGACCAGAGAGGATCGGCGGTCGCAACGATATTTGATTCTGTTCGGGCTCTTAAGTATGATTATGGGTTCATAAATGAGCAACGTTTATGATTTTGAGCTTTAAATTATAAACGAGGCTAATAAAAAAAAACAACGCAGCGTGATAGCCTTAAAACGCTCATACAGTACCACATGAACGCTGGAACAAGTGTTACCACGGCTCTAACCACCTAACCACAACCAAGATCATCAGCATCGTCATCAGCATCGGTTGTAAAACAGGCTCTAGTGGGTGTTACCAAAAGAAAAATGAGAAAAAAAAATGGCAGCTTTTAACTTCATAGCAGGCGAAATGGCAGCTAACTCCATTTTACAAAAGCAACCATTTTTCCAACTCCCCTAGGCCACCCCGCTTGAACTCAAACAACAACAACAACAACAACAACAACAACAACAACAACAACATCAACTACTCATTGGCACTCGTAATATATGCTGCTAAGACTCGATTTGAGGATGAAGTGCAAAAAAAAAAGCAGCTAAAATAATTGCTTAAACGTTGTTAAAACGTATGCTGTTGTTGTTGTTGCTGTTGTTTCTGTTGTTCTTGTAGCTTGTTGGCTTTTTTACAACCTCTTACCATGCTTTCTGCCATATCGTCGACTGCTAAATGGCTGTGAGTGGCTTCGTTTAAGCACCAATTTTATTACCCAGCGCCCATCGCTGCATCAGGCATCAACCATTCAACATTCACCATCGTTGGTGCAAGTGTACAAAAAAATCGCCAAAGATCCAATCAGGTTCGAGCGTAACAAAAAGAATAAACAACGTGCACGACAATGAGTGTAATTTACAAAAACAACAACAACAACAACCACAACATAACATGTGCTGCAGTTCCTTGGGACCGTCACCACATGCTTTAAGTCTAGAAGATGCAAAGTTTGGGTTCCACTGCACTGAACATAAAAAGTTGGTTTGTTAAAGGGATCTAGTCGTTAATAATTTTATTGGGGGGGTATAATTTGATTAGGGGATAGTGCGGAATGGGATAGGGACAGGGGAAGTTTAAGTTTAAGTTTAAGTTTAAGTTTAAGTTTAAGTTTAAGTTTAAGTTTAAGCTTAAGTCTAAGTCTAAGTCTAAGTCTAAGTTTAAGTTTAAGTTTAAGTTTAAGTTTAAGTTTAAGTTTAAGTTTAAGTTTAAGTTTAAGTTTAAGTCTAAGTCTAAGTCTAAGTCTAAGTCTTAGTCTAAGTTTAAGTTTAAATTTAAGTTTAAGTTTAAGTTTAAGTTTCAGTTTAAGTTTCAGTTTAAGTTTCAGTTTAAGTTTAAGTTTAAGTTTAAGTTTAAGTTTAAGTTTAGGTTTAAGTTTAAATTTAAGTTTAAGTTTAAGTTTAAGTTTAAGTTTGAGTTTCAGTTTCAGTATAAGTTTCATTTGAAGTTTAAGTTTAAGTTTAAGTTTAAGTTTAAGTCTAAGTTTAAGTTTAAGTCTAAGTCTAAGTCTAAGTTTAAGTTTAAGTTGAAGTTGAAGTGTAAGTTTAAGTGTAAGTTAAAGTTTAAGCTTAAGTTTAAGTTTAAGTTTCAGTTTCAGTATAAGTTTCAGTTGAAGTTTAAGTTTAAGTCTAAGTTTAAGTTTAAGTTTAAGTCTAAGTCTAAGTCTAAGTTTAAGTTTAAGTTGAAGTTGAAGTTTAAGTTTAAGTTTAAGCTTAAGTCTAAGTCTAAGTCTAAGTCTAAGTCTAAGTCTAAGTTTAAGTTTAAGTTTAAGTCTAAGTCCAAGTCTAAGTTTAAGTTGAAGTTTAAGTTGAAGTTGAAGTTGAAGTTTAAGTTTAAGTTTAAGTGTAAGTTAAAGTTTAAGCTTAAGTGTAAGTTTAAGTTTAAGTCTAAGTCTAAGTTTAAGTTTAAGTTTAAGTTTAAGTTTAAGTTTAAGTTTAAGTTTAAGTTTAAGTTTAAGTTTAAGTTTAAGTTTAAGTTTAATTTTAAGCTTAAGTTTAAGTTTAAGTTTAAGTTTAAGCTTAGTTTAAGTTTATAAAATTTTTCTGTTTACTCACATTGTACCTTCAAAAAACTATGAACTGTTGTGCTCACACATGGTACATTGTACATATAGGTGTAGGCGTCCGCAGGAATTTTTAAAGGGGGGTGAAAGTAAGCATTGGTGTGCACGTACATAAAAGGGATGATATAAAAATGTAACATATACACATAGGAAATAAAAATATATAGAATTTTCCCAGACCAGGGGGAAAATACCCCTCCCTGCTGCCCCCCTGTGGTCGCCCTTGTATATAGGTATAGCTACTTCACTGTGTAAACCTATTATACCGAAGGGACCTTAATAGAAGCTGGTTCTTTAAATTAAATTTAATCGCCAATGTTTATCTTTAGCTTCTTAATTCTTAAGAGCAACTTACAAATAATATACAAGTATCTAAAATTAAGTTTAAGCCAATAACAAAAGATGTCATTTTGAAGTGAATTTAAAACGATTCCTATTTGCGATAAAATTGCAATTAAATCAGACATGCAATGCGGTCATTAACATGATATTTACGAAAATTTAAAAAAAAAACCTTAAAACTTAATTTAATTTTTAAAGAAGCCTTACTACATTTTTCAAAGTCCTTTTAAATTTTCTTTTTTTTCTAGCAGCTTTCTTGTTGACGCCTTATCTTATGCAAATTCCACAAAAAAAAATTAGAAAAAATTAGCTTTGATATATTCAACATTACGACAATTTTGCATGTGCGCCAATAAATGAATTCGTTATTCAAACAGCAATTCGAGCCAAGCGATGCGTCTTTGTCTTCGTGACACATTTAAAGCGATTTCAAATTAGACAAAACCACGACATACAACTTGCATTGTTCCCCTCTAGGCACTACTCACCCTCTATGATTCATTTCAATGGTTCCATGCCACCCTCTGTGCTCTATGTGTAGCACCAGACATTAATTAGACCCCACAAACTGAAATTCCCGCGAATATGCAATGGCCCAAAGCTAATTAGTGCATATCTGTCAACACGTATGTGCAGCATCGTTACCAGAAGCAGCCGTAGGATTCATCCCCAGGATGAATGCGCCAACTTAATGCAGCGATAACAACAAAGTGCAAGAGAGCAGCTAAAAAGTAGAACTAATTCCAAAAAGGTGGCACGACTTAACATATCTGCTATGTGAACAGCTTGGAACAATGAAAAACGTATTGAATGTATTTCCAAGTTATGGTGGCACACAGACACAAAATGGAGCAAAATTGAAATTATAGTATATGGGATATGTGGCCAAAACAAACAAAATTGGCGTGTTGTACGAACTCATAAAAATCAATTTTAGGAAAGGAACTTTTCTGACTTCTTTACAACACTTGGTCAATGGATCATAGATCAGAGATCATAAAATGGATATTATTTGATAAATTTTTGTAAAAATTCATCCTGAAAGAAAGAGGTGTAACATTTATTGATATTTTATTGTTCGCATAGGCTGACTAACTGAAAACTTAAATTTTACTGAATCCATTTTTTCTTATAGTTCAAGAAGTTTTACTTGAATTTGAATATGACCTTTTCATTATTTATTTTGAAAACAAATTTGAGCTTTAGGCCAAGTATGTTGACTAGACAACATGAAGACAATGAATGCAACAACCAACAACAACAACAACAACGGCTCTGTATAGAGCAAATCACACAGTAGACTAGACAAACTGTTTCGTTGGCCGCTACACCAACTCATCAGTAGTCTTGCATGACTTTTCACTGTGATCCACACAAGTAAACTAAGGTCCTACTTATACGGCTAATATGCGGACAAAGTTACCCGGAAGTTTATTTTGACAGAGAGAACGCTTTTACATTAGTAACTAAGTTCTTATCTGCTTATGATGCACCCTGTGTCAATGTTAACCTTGTTCGTGTCTTACTGTTGCCTTCATTGTCTTCATGTTGTCTTGTTGTCAACATACTTCGCCTTAAGGGAGCATGTAGGTTACAAATTTAAAAACAGACATTTTTTTTCGGGAATTTTTTCATAGAAGGAAAAAAGATACCGTTTTAAAATTTTGCACATATATTTATTAACATTTAAAAAATACAAAAAAAATGTTTTTTAGATTTTTTGAAGTTTTTGACGTAATTTATTATTTATTATTATTATCATATTTTTTTCAAAAGTTTTAAACACATTTGCTCTCATTTTGACGAAATTTGTTGCAAGCTATTTTTTAAACACAAAATTCGTCAAATTAATAACAATTGTCGTCAATTTTAAAACATTTTGTTTTCAGTGTAGTTCTTACACCATATATACTTATCTGTATCCTTTCATTTGACCTTGAACTTGCCTCCGTCCTTATTCTATGCTTATGTTCGACCTTATACTTGTCAAACTCCTTGTCAAGTCCAAGTATTTCTCCCAATTCTTGTTTTAATCCATGTCCAAACTCTTGTCCTAGTTCTTATACGAATTTATTTCATAACCTTAGCTCCACAATCCTTGCCGCCAAGGTAAATTCAACAAGATAGTGTTAGTTGTTGAAATTCTCTCTTGTGGTGGGTACAGCACCTGTTAAAAAATCGGTAGTCTACGAATAAAAGCACAGTTTTCTATTCGCTGTTTTTTTTTTCTTTTTTTTTATATTCTTCTTGTGTTTGACAGCTACTGAACCCACCTCTCCGACACGACTCTACCTTGTTAAATATGCCTTGCTTACCGCAATCCTTGACCCAAACTTTTTCCTAATTCTTATCCCAATCATTGTCATAGTCCCGGACTGAATTCTGGTCCTTAGCCTTGATCAAATCGTTGTTCTCTTCCTTGTTCGAATCCTTGTCCAAACCCTTGCTATAATACTAGTATTTTTCTTGGTCTTAATCGTTGTAAAGAGTCCGCCATCTAACGTTTTTTTTTTCAACTAGTGTTTATTTCGTGAATGGTATCACTTAGCACATGTGTGATTTGACAGATAATTAGTTTTATCCTTCCGCTGAACGAATATGGTTGTGTATACGCTTGAACAACGCTGGGAAATATTGCGACATTACTTTGAAAATCATGTTAATGTTGCAGAATGTGTGCGAAAATTGCGTACGGATTTTGGAGGAACAGAAGCACCGTCAGCTCCGTATGTTCGTTATCTTGTGAAAAAAGTGAAAGAAACTGACATCCTCATCGATAAACCAAAGCGTGAAAAGCCAAAAACAGTGCGTACACCCGAGAATATTGCTGCTGTGGCAGAAAGTGTGCGTGAAGCTGCATCAACATCAATTAACCGTCGTTCTCAACAATTGAACATTTCGGAGACATCATTGAGACGAATTTTGCATAAAGACCTTGGTATGATGCCATACAAAGTCCAATTGGTTCAGGAGTTGAAGCCAACTGACCATCCAATGCGTTTTCGCTTCGCTGAGTGGGCCTGCGATCGACTCACAGAAGATGCCGATTTTGCCAAAAAAATCATCTTTTCAGATGAAGCTCATTTTGATCTTGGCGGGTATGTAAACAAGCAAAATTGTCGCATTTGAGTCACAGAAAACCCGCACGCATACATTGAAAAGCCGATGCACCCAAAACGAGACACTGTTTGGTGCGGATTTTGGTCCAGAGGCATAATTGGGCCATTTTTCTTCGAAAATGAGCAAGGAGTGGCCGTTACAGTCAATAGCCATCGTTATCGGGCCATGTTGAACGAATTTTTGTTCAGAAAAATTGAAGAGGAGGATATTGGCAACATTTGGTTTCAACAGGACGGCGCTACGTGCCACACAGCCGAAGCTACACTCGATGTTTTGCGCCCTGTTTTTGAAGATCACATTATCAGCCGCAGAGCTGATGTCGTTTGGCCACCTCGGAGCTGCGATTTGACACCGTTGAACTATTATTTGTGGGGTGCCCTCAAAGATAAGTGTTACGCCGACAAGCCAGAGACAATTGACGCTTTAAAGGACAATATTCGTGAAGCCATTGGTGAAATACAGCTGCACACAATCGATAATGTGCTTAAAAATTGGACCGATCCTGTAGGCTACTGCATGGCCAGCCGAGGCAGCCATTTGAATGAAATTATTTTCCATTATTAACCGGAAGGATTGTACATTCAAATAAAAAAAGAAATTTGAGAAAATATTCAGTAGTTTTTTTGTAGCATTTTCAAAAACAAAAGTTATTTGGCGGACCCTTTATAAATCCCTGTTCTCATTCTTTTTCTAATCTTTGGACTTAGATCTTTGTTCAAATATATAAATTTTTATTTTTATTTTCTTTATATTTTGTGTGGTACATAACATTAACCTTGACACCTTGACATAAATCTTTTCAACAATGGATGCAATCCATTTACTTTATATTAAGCTGTTTCCTGAGAGGCTTCATGGCACTATCAATTTTTTTTTTTTTTTTTTAATTTTCTCATGTGACATGTGAAAACATCACCTATATTGTCATCCCATAAAACTAACTGTAGCGTCAATAGTCATGACGTCAATTGAAAAAATCCTTTGCATGATTGTATGTACACTCAGAAAAAAAACATTGGTAAAATCAAAATTTTTCATTGGTATATCTGCCAATTTTACATTTTGTTTCATGCTCAAAAGTTTATTCTTTTGTATTGAAATGGTTGAAGCTATTGTTTTAAAAACTTTCCCCTTTTAAATCAATATGTAAAAGTTTTGAAAAAAATGTTGAAACAAAATGGGTTATTGTATAATCAAATACTACAATATGTTTTTTTTTATTTTTAAATGTTGATTTGATATCGTTTAGTTTTTTGAAATAAAATGTTACAAATGTAAAAACAAAATTGTTCAGGTCCAAGCAAGCGCCATACTTACAACACAATAATTCGTAGATTTCTTGCAAGTCCCATTCCAGCAGCAAATCTTGAAGTGACAGTTCCATAATTTATTTTTTTTTTTATTTTCCACTTTACTTTTGCTCTAACAGTTTTTCTAGAAAACACACGAACGAACGAATCGAAGAAAAGAAGATGTAACAAAATCAATGCTTGCTTATAATTTTAAAATTTTTAACTTTTGATTGACGTATTTTCATTTCATCTTTATATGCATTGAAGAATTTATCGATAAAATTAAAAATCTGTGAAACATAACGTAGCTACATTCAATTCAATGCATTTTTTCTTCATTTAAGACATTAAAAGCTTGTTTTCGAAGGTTTTATTTTAACAATTTTTAGCATTTTGAATCAACATTTTACAGTTTTTGAGAAAACATTTTTATTTGTTATTTCAAAATTTTTATTTTTTGAAACAAAAGTTTTTACTTTAATTTCAAAATTTGTATGGTTTTTACGCCTCGTACTGCGATTTGCTAGAGTGAAATCTGAAAAACGACACTTTTTCCTGAAACCATTTTTCTTAGAATTGATATTGTTTGTTGCTTGCGTCTATTAAAACAAGAATATGTTAAATTTAAAGTAATTTCTTGTCCGCTGTAGGAATTGAACACACTTCCGCAGACATAAAAAACAAAAATGTTGTTTCTACTTACTACTAGATGTCGTTATGCTTAAAACTAAGCAACCTGTAAGTCAAGCCAGTTTTCGTGCTTATTAAATGTGTTGCTCTACGTTCTAAGTAACAATGTTGCCTGAAACTTGTTCAATGTTTGGCTTGCACACGCGGTAAAATCGAAAATTTGCTGATACTTACAAGCAGTCATAAAAACATGCCCACGAGCTGTTCAGTGCTTTTATTGTATATTAGTCTACAAATTAGTTGTATATTTGTATATTCATTACTTTTTTTCTGTATTTATTCCCTACACTTCAACGGAGGAAGGGTCGGAAAGGATTAATATGTATGACCGACCATTATTACTTTTGCAAAAGCAACATTTTTTCATTGGGGACCTATCCCTTTCGACCCCTCCTTAGGGGGTGGTCTCCCATACAAATTTAATGATTTTTGTATACTTATTCTCTACACTTAAGGAGGTGGCTTTAAGAGAGGCCCGGAGAGAGTTAATATGTATGACCGAACCTCATTACTCAAAATAATGACGAATTTTTGGTCGAAAATCGTTTTTTTGCGTTCGAAAGTTCGCCATTTTGTGAAAAATCAATATTTTCAAAAACAGCTATGACAAGTACGAGTTTTAAGTATGTACTTTAATAATATATTTCATTTTTTTGTTTCAGATGAATTTAGGAGGAGCAATCTTGGTCACCGCATTTCACCTTTTTTTCAGAGACCTCTACAAAAACTGCTGTATCGACCTTGATATTAAATTTTTTCAATAAAAAAAAAAAACTAAAAATACTCTTGAATGTGTATATTTTTAGGTATAAAAACCGTCATTTAAAAATATCCCATAGGTTTCCTTAAAAAAATTCACAAACACGACCTTTTTTTCGGGCTCTGGCTGCCCGAAAGACATACGTAGTTTTTTTTTTTATAAAAGTCAAAGCATTTTAAGGTCGTTATTTTTTACTGTTTTCCTCAAAAAACAACTCTGTCCTTGCGGTGCAGGAAGACATCCTTATTTCCCTAAAATTTTTTTTGGGTGATCTTGACAACCCAATGCAACTTTTGAGACGTCTTAGAATACAGTCTAAATTTTTCGATACGCCCTAATTGGAACTACTACATTTAAAGCTTCTGTATTGTTTCTATGTTTGTCTTTTGTCTTTGGTTTGTTGTTGCGTTTTGTGTTGCTACATAAGCCGTTGCTCTCAATGCTCCGCAGTTAGCTTCGAAGCTTGCTCCGTGCCCATAGCCGGTTATGATGTATTAAAAAAGAAGGTTTTCGTCCTTCCAAGTACAAATTTCTTTTTCTTGCATTACTCGTATAATATAACATATTTCATAAAGTTGTAAAAAATATCAAGTCCCATTTAGTTACCAGCCTCAATTCCGGGATTTATGAAATGAAAATGTTTTTTTGTATTTGGGAATTGTGCAAGTAGGATCTTGGAACTGACAGCGCTACATCCACTATACTTTAAAATCTGTACAATTATTGGCTTCAGTTCTAGAAGAAATTAAAAGAATTATTATTTTTAATCTTTATATCCATTCCGAAGTTCAAAACCAAATATTGTATCTTTAATAACAAAATAATAAAAACGAATGAAATTTATAAAATTTCGTTCTCAAGTTCTAACTACATCCACCCATAGTATCGACAGAAACCAACAAGTTGCCACAAAAAACACAATCACCACACTGCAACCTGCACTCAAAAGACGACTTAAGAACCTTTGCTTTAATGAAAACCCAGTTATAAAGTTCACGCCTTAAATTCGTGAACGCATGTTTATTGCTCGCCCCAAACAACTTTGCGTTATTTGAAAGTTAGTTGCAAGCGTAGCTTTAAGGTACCCATTAACAGCCCTCAAAGCCAAACACGACCGACCGAAACTGACGAAGCTGCGAAAACTGAACAAGTTGAATGAGAAGGAGGAGGAGGAGGAGGAGGAGGAGGAGGCAAGTCGTTTGGGCCGCCTGCACTAGACTTGCAGGTTTGCGCAAAGCGATTAAACGATTAACTATGGTGGACTGTATTGTTCAGGTGCATGCAATGTCTGTGCCGAAATGGGCGCATACCCATGCTTAGCTCGCACATGTAATGCATGCAGCATCGACCAGCCGACCAACCGACCGACCTACGAGGTTGACAAGGTTGTTCACAATATACACGGCATCACTTGCACCAGTTCTGTAAGGTTGGACCGCAAGGAACCTAATGTTGGTTATTAAAAAATGAAACGTGCTGGCATTATGTGTTGTGGCTCATTTTCATGCCTTGCATCCTAGCTAGGCTGGCTAGCTGGCTGGCTTGGCTTTGATGTTCCAATGCGTTATGCTTCAGTTTGTTGCTTATTTTTGTTGCTTCCATTTCGTATTGCGAAGAAAGGCGAAGAAAATGCAGAAAGAAAGATTGCAATCTTAATGATCGAATTGCAGGTCACAAGTTTGCAGCTCGTTTAGGGTAAGGCATGGTTAGGACAGTTATAATATCAAGAAAAAAAAAAAAAATGAGCCGATTATCGCTGAATTTGGATGATGACCGAATATTTGGACTTTGGCGGTAAACAAGTAGAATTTACACTTAGAATTTGGTGTTTCTTCTTATCAATGCAGACCGTTTTGATTGTTTAAGAAATTGAGATGATTTTTTTTTTTTTTGTATTAAAAAGGTTGTCTTCTATTGCAACAAGTTTATAGAATTTTGGGATCGCCCTTTGGATTTTCTGTATGAAGGGAAGTCTTTTAGAAATAAATCCATACTGACGAAAGCAACATTGTGTTGCAATGTAGCTAAGTCGTTGTGGCATTACCATAAAATTCTTCTCCATAAGAAATGCATTTTTAAAAAATTTTATAGATGTCTTAATGTTGCTGTCATTGCCAATGTGTTCATGTTAAGGGAATAATTCGGAGTGAGCGTGAAGTAAAAAACTAAGGAATAAAGTTTTCTGAGATTTTTGGTAGAAAATTTTGTAAATTTTGATATGATATCAATACAATTTTTAGAAGATTCTTATTAATTTGCTTGTCCTACTCTCCAACCTGCAAGGAAATAGATTTATTTCTGTTTACATTTTTGGAGTTTATTTCTGAGATATTAATGAGAATATTGATATAAATACATAGCCAGTGTTGCCAGAACTTTTTTGAGAAAAGCGCGATATTTAAAAAAAAATATCGCCCAAAATCGCCCAATGAAAAAAAGAATCGCCATTTTTTCTAAGAAATTTATTATATTAGAAAAAACAAAACAAATTATATACATTTTTTTTTCAAATAGTATTGAGATCTGTTAATAGTATTAGATATTCTTATTTTCATATTTTTGAGATCTATAAAAAATAATAAAAAAGCTACTTCATTTTATACGAGAATTTTGATCGTTAAAGAACATTTTTTTAGAGACTATAACTTTTTAGAATTTTTCAACATGCAACTTTAAAAAAAAACTTTTTTCAAAAAACGTAGTTTTTTAGATAAAAGAGATAGATAACGAAGAGGGAGTTCACGGAAAGAAGGTCTTATATAGTTTAAACATCTTTCAGGACATAAAATAAAAGCATTTTCAAAAATTTCTAACAGACTAGGTAATCGTTTTAACATTTCCTTGATTATAACTATAATGAAATTCTGGCATTTTGATAGTATGTCTATCATAACAATATCATCACTTAATTTGTGAATTTCTTCATGGAACTAATAATGAAATGTAAGGTCATTAATTCTTTTATAATTACTTTTATCCGCTAAAATTTTATTTAAGCTGAATATAGCTAAATTATCAAAATTGAAATTTTTGACAATGTCTTCTTTTATAATTTTTGAAACAAGTCTTTGAATTAATGTTGTGATTTCAACGTAAGCTTGAAAAAAGTCACCTTTTTCTCGTTGAAAATATGAATTAAGTGAGTTGATGTATTGAAGAAACGGTTTCAAAAAAATAAGTATTTCGATATAAATTAATTATCGATAAGGGCTGTGTTCAGTCGCATTGTTAACAGAGTGTTCCAAACACTTAAAACAATTGTTACTTTCTTTAATTGAAATTTTAAACACATTAGATGAGTTTATGAAAAAATGTTGTTTATACAAAAATCGCCCAAAAAATCGCCAGGCGATTTCCTAAAAATTTAAGCGCAAAAACAAGAAAAAAAGATACAGTATACCGTGTATACAGTAAAGAAGTGAAACTTCTTCTTTGTATACACTCTTTCTTTTCTAGAATAAGAACGATTTTAGTGTAAAGGCTCGATTATGCAATCGTGAAGCTACGCAACGTAACGTGGCGTAGAGTTCTATCTGGAATAGAACCCATCGCTGCACTAGGGAGAAAACTCAGAGCGTAGCTTTATTGAAAGTTTGAGAGCGAGAGTATGATCGTGAGAAAATCAAGTGTTGCATATTCCCCATATTAAGAGAATAATTTCTTAAAAAGGGATTTTTTTATTTTACATAACTACAATGAGCGATTTTTTTGCCAATGGGAGCTTCAGGTACATTTATAAATTTGTTTTTCAAAAATTTTTTTTGGCATATTAATAAGGAGTTTCACAGAACAATGTCACAACAATAAATCTACCTCAACTGTAAACTTGATCTTAACTTTCATTTTTATTTCTGCCTTAAAAACTAAAAATCAAAAATTACCGGTTATTTTGTACTCAAAAACTATGGGATAAGTTTTAGTTATTATTTTTGCTTTAAAAAAATTAAGCCTTATAAATACTTTTTTGTTCAAAACTTTAAATGTAAAAAGATAACTAAAACTTTCACACACACATTATACTTACTATTATTAATAGTAAATAGTTCGATATAAAATTATATAACTAAGATATGTATAAAATAGTTATCTATTGAAAGAACTTATTCCAACTTTTCTTGCGCACAGTGTCAAGTTGGCGTCATGGAATTGCACGATTATCGCAACTTGCATTTGCGTAAACTTGCATAAACTTTTATCTTATATTCTTTCAGATTGAAAATTCTGATTTGATGATTCTTTCTTTAAAGAAAAATCTATTCAAACAATATTTAAGGATACAAAGTGCATTAACCCACAATATCTAAGATTCAGAGACATAAAGCTTTATGTTTAGAAGTTTAATTGCGTTTCTTCAACGTTAACTATGTCAATTGCCCGAATTTCTATTAGTTGCATTGAGCAAGGTCGTACTGTAGTTACTTTTTTCTCCATACAAACATTTTTGACTCTACACTAATAGTTCGGGTGTAGAATTAAATGCTAAGAAATTTTCGTTTCTACAGCATACAACGCTTTATTCAAGAATAATAGAAAAATAGATTACACATTGCGCAGGTCCGTTATGTTGTTTACTTTTCATTTTGACATTTCTAGCTACGAACAAAGTATTTTTTACGATCATGACGTCACGCTAGACCAAGTTTGTTTCTTGAATCTTTTGCCATTGTTTCATATTTGTTCACATTTTTAACAAGACTTGACAGAAAGCCATATCGTAAGCTCATATCGTAAGTCTATCGAAACGTAGATGCGCAGATCGTAGAAAATTATTTTTACTATCTGCGCAATCTATTTTTCTATCATTCTTGGGCTTTATTCATAAACATTTTTTCATTCGCTGCTCATGTTTGTAAGGTTTGTGTCTGAACTAAAGAAAATCTCTACAAAAATTAAGAATTCCAATGGATTTGCAATGGCCGCCACATAAAAAAAATGCTGCAAAGGGCGCATATGGAGCATGTCTTTGATATTAAACGAAAAGACAAACAAAAAACATGGTTGCGAAAATGTTTATGAATAGCGTTTTCTTGTTTAAAGTTACACTGCCTCTAAAATGTGTTTATGAATAAGGCTGTTATATTTTCCCGCTAGGAGCGCTGTTTATTTTCCCGCTGGGACTACAGCAAAAGTAGTTTGATTAATTGGTATGTAGACTACATTTACATATGAAGACCTTAGCCCAGCATATATCACGTTGGCTTTATAAAACTAAGATTGGAGGTTCGATACTCAGCGCTGACAAAGAAATTTTTTTCAATCTTTTATACAATGTATATCTCTCTCATTCTATCTACTGTACAACATATCTTTCTTCTCTATCGTGTAACGAAATGAAGTAAATTGACCTTGAAATTTCACTCCTCAATATTCTCATTCAAATTTCGAAGCGCCGCCTAAGAAGTTTCACTTCAAAAAGCGCCCAATTGGCGATAAATCGCCCAATCTGGCAACGGTGTACATAGCCCGCAATACGAGAAAAATATGGTGAGTGAAATATGAGTGTAAACCAAAATGCGAAACTTTTTCTAGCAATTGTAGGCAGTTGAGGCCTATACTGTCGTAAACAATTTTAGTTGTCTAAAGTGCCATCTGTATTTTGGTCAGCCAATTAATAAATTGGTTTTTGAATTTGCTCAAATAAGTTATCGATGTCCTAAAATGAACGAGTAGTTGTGGTGAACTACTAATGAATAGCGAAGTTCGCCTTGTGCCAAAGGGAAACTTTTCAGTGTTGGTAGTATAGAAAATAATGAGTTAATTGAAAGTTTCACATTTCTTAATGCATTAATAATGTAACCAACCGTACTCCTTTTGGGAGTTTTTTTCTTCTTTTTTGCTCGCTATACTTCTTTTAGCGAAGTCGCATAAATGTACTTTTTTTACTTCTCTGTTCTTCCTTTTGACATAAACAGATTAATTTGACAACAAAAATATTAAATCCTCAACAAGTATCAAAAGTTAGAAAAAAGCATAAAAAATAATACACTTTATCGAAACCCAACAACCCAGTCGCCAAACTGCATCACATTACCTACTCAAAATGCAACACATCACTCATCGCTAGTCAGGGGGTATTTAAATTTTAACAAAACGTGGAATGGTAAAAAAACGAAGGAGCAATATTTTTAATGAGGGCTTGCAAAAGTAACATCCATTTATATAAAAAAAACCAATTCAGATAGTGACTTACGCTGTGGAATATGCGATGGATATTTCAATATAGCCTTTGGAGGAAAAGCTGCGATTGATAGGCACTTATCCACTCGCAAACACAAGGCAGCTCTTATTGCATCATCTTCTTCACAAAGTGTGACAACGTTTTTTCCGTCTTCTATTGACTATAGGATGTCTGCAAGCGACAGAATGTGGGCCTATCACACTGTAAAGAAGAACTACAGCTTCAGGTCAGCGGACTGCACATCGAAAATCATTCGGACATGTTTCCAAGTGAAGAAGTTGGGCGCAGTAACCGTACGAAGTGGGAAGCAATTGTGAATAATGTTCTGACGCCGTTTTCTCTTGAAGTGTTAAAGAAAGATCTTTCAATGGTTCACTATATTACTGTTGCCACCGACGCTCCAAATCATGGAAACATAAAACTGCTTCCCGTTTTGGTGGTTCAAATTCTAGAACTATCTGTCGAGAATGGAGCAACTTCAATACATATATATTTTATGTAATTATTTGTAAAGTGCGTGTACTTCTTTTTGCACTGAAAATGTTGGTGACATTATGCATTATCCCAGTCGGCAATAGCAGGGGTCTATGATTTTATATTAGTACATGTTAAAGAACCTACTCCTATGAATCGTAGATTCGCTAGAGTTCCTCTTGATCGAAATAAACCGATTCATGTTAACAGAAACCATTTTCCACTAAAACATCCTCCTCGTTGACAATTTAGAAATCACAAGAAGGGACATTTTGATAAAATTGTTTACGAATACAGTAATACATATTCGCAAACTTCGGTGCTAGTAGTCTTATCCAGGGAAAATGTATTATGCCTTCAACGTTCTAATTGACTGATATATAATGTATGACCATAACAATTTGTTGACCGTTAGGCAAAGTGCATCTCGCGGTGCATTTGTACCCAAGAACAGATTCGGTTTGACTAACATGCTGCAAATTTCTTCTCAAGTAATCATCATCACGGAGTCATTGCGAATCACCAACATTGTGATAGATGCCAACCCCCCCCCCCACTCTTCTCCTTCCTCGCTTAATATTGCATCGTTTGTATTGTTTCATGCAATTAAGATACCTGAAGTCAAGTTTCTGATAACATTAGTAAATATAATATTACCACGAAGATCATGCGCATGTGCATGGAGACTTTCGCAATTGTAAGGAACAATTGTCATATGAGAAGGAGGGGGAAGAAAACTGGTCCCCCTACTGAGTTTTTCGAGTATAATCCGATCAATTGTATTAATAAGGGTGGTTAAATTAATACCACCATATAAAGGGTGGTTAAATTTTAAGGGCCGATGTTGATTTCGAATAAAACAAATTATTTGGAAATTACTGTCATTTCTTTTTATTTTCTCATCCTTTATGAGACCGTTCACCTTTTCTTTCAAATAACCCCAAAGAAGTCCAACGGTGTCAAATCACATGATCTTGACGGACAATTGATATCGCCACCACGTGAGATAACACGGCCATTAGATTTGTCGCGCAAAAGATCCATTGTTTCGTTAGCTGTGTGGCAAGTGGTACCATCCTGTTGAAACCACATATCGTCCACATCCATATCTTCCAATTCGGGCCATAAAAAGTTTGTTTTCATCTCACGATAGCGAACACCATTCACAGTAACTGCCTGACCGGCCTCATTTTGAAAAAAATACGGCCCGATGATACCACCAGCCCATAAACCGCACCAAACAGTCACTCTTTGTGGGTGCATTGGTTTATCGACAATCACTCTTGGATTATCATTCGCCCAAATGCGGCAATTCTGCTTATTGACGAATCCACTGAGGTGAAAATGTGCCTCATCACTGAAGATGATTTTCTTCGAAAATTGATCATCCACTGTTGCCATTTCTTGCCACCATTCTGACGATTGACGACGCTTGAAATGGTGAAGAGGCTTTAGTTCTTGAATCAATTGCACCTTGTAAGAGTGTAAATGCAAGTCTTTATGCATAATGTTCATCAACGACGAGCGTGAGAGGTACAATTGTTGGGCACGACGACGAGTTGAGGTGGACGGCTCTTTAGCCACACTATCGCGAACAGCAGCAATATTTTCTGCAGTAATAGCTGTACGAGCATGCACTGGTGTTTTCACATCTCCTACAGACCCAGTTTGCTCAAATTTTTGCATGATTTTTCCGATTGTACGCACATTTGGACGATTAAATTGACCGAAAAAATCACGAAGTGCACGATATTTATTTTGATTTGAAAGCCCATTTTCATACTAAGCCTAAATAACTTTAACGCGTTGCTCGATTGTGTATCTTTCCATGGTTCAAATTGAGTTAGTCTGAAATTGAGAAATGTCAAATGAAATGCAGAAAAAAACTTGACGTTTAGGTGTGGTTCACATTCAACATCGGTAAGCTCGTTTCGTAATAGAAGCATCGTTTCATTTTCTCGTCTTCTATGGTAAAAACATTGAAGCCCATCACTAGGTTGAATATAATGCCCTCCTTGAGTCGTGACGTGACCCTGGATTAGGCTACGTAGGTCAAACGTTGCGAATGTGTCTTACTGCATTTGTTAATAATTTCATCAAATGTCCCTACTTGCAATTTGTGGATAGTCAACGAGCCGACTGGTTTTAGTTCTTAACATGAATCTATTTATGCCATGTCTACAAAGAGAGTTTAGTTTGAGTTTAGTTTTAAGTTAACAATAGTTGTTCACACAGAGATGCGTCTGCAGAATTGTGTTAAGTGTGACATTTCTTTGTTTGCTTTTGAGTTCTCATATTTTTTCGGCACATCCACCACCGTGACATCAATTCCACTTGAGAACAAGGCTATAGCCATTTCTGCGTACACATGTGAGTTCTTCCTGAGCTGCGCAATTTGGAATTTTTATTGGCCCATACTAATATGAAGACCCTTATGTTCTACACTCGCTTAAGTTCTTTTCTTCGCTTTTTTGTTCATATTTTGCAAATAGTAAATTGCACAGTTTTAGAACAGTTGTTTTTGACATTTCTCACCACAAAATTGTACAAGTTGCGTCTTAACGTGCTTTTTTATAAGAACATTAGCTTACTTTTAAGGATTTCTCAAATTGTGTTTTGATAAACACAGAAACAAAGTTGAGTTTAGTTGCAGTTTCATCCTTCAAAATTGTACTGGAGAACTCAAGAATTTATTTTGCATTCAGTGGAAAAACTCAACTTTGTACTGGAAACTCAAACTAAACTCTCTGTGTAGACATGGCATTAAATCGATTCAGAGGTAGTGTTGCGGATCTACGATAGATTTTAACAGCTGTTCTACTAATTCTACTATTTCTACAAATATAAAATTATAGACCTCTGCTAGTCTGCAGACTGGGATAATGCGTTAAAAATGTGATTAAAAACATTTCACCGCCAGGTTTGCAAAGGTTATCAAATTCGCCATCTAATTTTGTAGCTTGTAAAACACAAATGACTTAAATGACTTTTTAGAAACCTAAAATTTTCCACCACGGTATAACAATCATCCAGGTCACTCTTTTGTTAATATGAAAATCGATTCTGAAGGAGTAAACTCAAAAAAAATAAAAAAATAGATGATATAAATAAATCACTTAAAAGCAATCAGTTTTGATACCCTTCATATTGAAAAAGTTTCCAAAATATATTTCTTGACTATTTTAGATTTTCACATTAGATTTAGATTTAGATTTGCTTAGTATAAAGTAGTAAGAAATATTCGAGGATATATATAGAGACATTTAAGTAAAAGAGGCTAGTTCCGATAACTATTTCAAAAGTGATAAAAAAAAAGAGTTGGCTGTGCCCTGGACACACCCGTAGGTTTTGACGTGACGAAGTTTCTTGCTGTTGTTGTTAATGTTGATGTTGATGTTGATGTTGATGTTCATGTTGATGTTGATGTTGATGTTGATGTTGATGTTGATGTTGATGTTGATGTTGATGTTGATGTTGATGTTGATGTTGATGTTGATGTTGATGTTGATGTTGATGTTGATGTTGATGTTGATGTTGATGTTGATGTTGATGTTGATGTTGATGTTGATGTTGATGTTGATGTTGATGTTGATGTTGATGTTGATGTTGATGTTGATGTTGATGTTGATGTTGATGTTGATGTTGATGTTGATGTTGATGTTGATGTTGATGTTGATGTTGATGTTGATGTTGGTGTTGATGTTGATGTTGATGTTGATGTTGATGTTGATGTTGATGTTGATGTTGATGTTGATGTTGATGTTGATGTTGATGTTGATGTTGATGTTGATGTTGATGTTGATGTTGATGTTGATGTTGATGTTGATGTTGATGTTGATGTTGATGTTGATGTTGATGTTGATGGTGATGGTGATGTTGATGTTGATGTTGATGTTGATGTTGATGTTGATGTTGATGTTGATGTTGATGTTGATGTTGATGTTAATGTTGGTGTTGGTGTTGGTGTTGATGTTGGTGTTGGTGTTAGTGTTGGTGTTGGTGTTAATGTTGGTGTTGGTGTTGGTATTGGTGTTGGTGTCGGTGTTGGTGTTGGTGTTGGTGTTGGTGTTGGTGTTGGTGTTGGTGTTGGTGTTGGTGTTGGTGTTGGTGTTGGTGTTGGTGTTGGTGTTGGTGTTGGTGTTGGTGTTGCTGTTGGTGTTGGTGTTGGTGTTGATGTTGGTGTTGGTGTTAGTGTTGGTGTTGGTGTTAATGTTGGTGTTAATGTTGGTGTTAATGTTGGTGTTGGTGTTGGTGTTGGTGTTGGTGTTGGTGTTGGTGTTGGTGTTGGTGTTGGTGTTGGTGTTGGTGTTGGTGTTGGTGTTGGTGTTGGTGTTGGAGTTGTTGTTGGATTTGGAGTTGGTGCTTTTCGTTTAGCTTTTTTTTTACTTCCCCATTGGTTGTGCTCTAATTTCAATTAATCCAGCAAAAGTGTTGCATATGCGTCACATTAGGCGGTTCCCTGGGGGTTTTTGACACGCCGTCAAATTTTTTTTTTATTTTTGTCATATGCCCGAAGACCTCACCTTTGTTTTCGTTCCTTAAAATTTACCGTTGCACCAGTAGTCACAGTGTTAAAAATCCATGCAACGTTTTTTCATGGCTGTAGCATTTTTACTGCATTATATGATTGCATCCCTAAAATCATGACAACAAAATTTTTTTTGTAATTTAGTTGTGAAGCGTAATAACACATCCCTGCTGTCGTAAAACAAAATTTACTGTAGCACTCCTCCTGAGTGAGTAATAATTCCATGCAACGATATTACATTTCTGTTACATAAGCTGCTATATTCACGACCTGACGACGCCGGAATTTTTTTTTTATTTTGGTCGTAAAGCCATGTATAAAAACTTTATTTTCCTTTTTAAACTTTTATCGTAGGTTATATACTCATTGAGTAAAAATTCAATGCAACGCCGCTGCATGAATGATGCGTTATCGATCTTTGAGCGGCTCTCTCAGCGTCCCCATGATGTCAGAAATTTTTTGTCTAATTTTGTTGTGAGGGCTTCCAGTAGGCCTTTATTGGCGTATCGTATTTTTAATCCTAGCGCTAATAGCTGAATTACAATACTGCGTTAGGTCGGTCGGCCTTTGACCGTACTTTGGTCTCCGTTGTAAAAACTTTACGATATAAGCTGTCAAAACGGACGACCTCAAACTTTGCAAAACTAAATGTTGCGTTGACAGATCGTGCGTCTGTCATTTTGGTGATGCCAATAAAAGCAGCTATACTAAAAATCCCACAAAACGTCCCTTTTTCCGAAATCATGCAATTATAATTGTAATCAATGAAAAATTAAAAGATAGTGTCATAATAGCGTTCAATAGCGTTAAAAATCTTTTTTAAATGCTTTATAAATGAGATAATTTTAAAAATGGAGGAAACCTTCAATAAACCCTCGATAAAGCATTTTTAAATTTTATTTTGTTTTCACCTGAGCACAAATTATGTCAAAAATACATCAAATTGTTTCATAATATATAAAAAAATGAGAGGATTTTTAAAAATGGCTGAACATCCAATAAATCCAATAAACCCCTCATAAAGCATTTTTAAAATTATTTGCTCTCATTTGAGGACAAATATTGTGAAAAATAATTAAAAATACTTCAAAAATTTGGATAATATGTCAAAAAAATTCAAAATTATAAAAAAATTCAAAAGAAAAACAAAATAAAAACAAGGAAATTGGTGAAAACATTTCAAAATATTTACAAAACAAGATAATAAAATGACGATGTTTTCAGTGCAGAGAGTAGCTTCGAAAAAACAACGATGTTTAAACATCAAAATGTTGACGAAATTGTGACAAATAAATTAAAAGTCATTGAATTTATCAAATACACAAACCATTATTGACACTCTTCCCACTTCAAATCGAAAGTGTTCATATTTTAACTACAAAGCAGCTACAACATTTTTATGAATACCAAAATTTTAAAAGACTTTTTAGCATTAAAAAGCTTTTTAAGTATTGAACGTTTTAAAGTTATTTGAAGATATTTGCAGGTAAAAGTAATTTTATTTTTTACATAAAACCATTTTTTTCTTCAAAATTAACCATTATTACTATGGATTAAAGACAATATATTATTAAAGCTTGGAAATGAATCTTTCATTTGGTGTATAAAATTTAAGATTTACTTGAACTTTTATCGTGTTTTTCTATGATATAATGATTGCCCTTGTACGAAATGCTCTAAAAAATAGGGTAGATAACGATTTCTGGAACGCCACGATTCGACAGTGCATTTCAGAAGTTCTCTTCATAAAAATAAGAATGGCTGAAGGTTTTCTAGTAGATGGACATTACCAAGTGGCAGCTCCATACCAAGTTTCATTATTATGTGGCATTTAACTCCAAAGCTATTTGATACCATAAGTTTGACTTATATGGGCGGTGCCATGCCCCCTTGTCCAATGCTCACTCAATTTTTCCAGTCAAAGGACAAGACTAAATAGTACATTCTTACCGAGTTTCATTGATGTGTGACTAATAGTTCGAAAGTTATACCCACAATTTGGGAAGCCGAAAAAGTGCCACACCCTTTTCCCAACGCCCATAAAATTTTGCCAGTGGAACGGCACATGTAAATTGAGGCCGAACACCTAATTCCAATGTTGTGCGACCTATAATTCCAAAGTTATTCAATATTGCAGATTCGAGCTGCCACGCCCCCTTGTACAATGCTCGCTGAATCTCTTGTAATTAGTGAGTACTTGGGTACAACTTTACAAAAACAAAGTGAACGGCATTTGCCAATCTACCTTACCAAAACATTCCTTTGTATGTTATATTATTCAAACAATGATATTAAGGGTATTCGTCCTCAACCAACCTCATTAAAATATCTAATTGACCAATATATAAGTTTGCCATTTTGCATGAATACCCTTATAATATTATTTATAATATACTAAAAAATGCATAAATTTTAATATGAAATACAATTGAATAATATTAATATCATGCTAAATTCATCAAAATCATTTTTATACTACTTAAGCAGCATGCTAATTTAAAAAATTTGATCAATTTAAAAAAAACTCGCATCAAAATATAAATTCCCACGATAATCCTACGAAAATCTGAGTTTTCCATCGGAATCCAAGAATACCCACATTTTAGCATTGCTCAACGAAAATGCAACCCAGCGTTAATATGGAATGTCAAAAGCACGACCTAGCTTGAGCATGTCGCTACTCATAGCGTTGATCGTACGTCACCCCCTCAAATTCATATTTACGGGATGAGGTCGACGCAATGCATGAGGTCATATTTTGTGTTGCTTCATAAGAACCCATTGTTTCTAGTCGAGCTGTCAAAGGCCGACCGACCTAACGCAGTATTGTAATTCAGCCATAATACTCAGCGAGTAATAATTCCATGTAACAAATTTTCAGTTGCGTTGCTTATGCAGCTCCCACTACGTCCCTATGCCGTATTAAATTTTTTTTTGTTTTTTTAATATAGCCAAAGAATTAACCTTTACGGTCATACTATTTTTGTAATCATAGCTCTTATACCCAGCGAGTAACAATTCAATGAAACGCAGATGAATTTTTAAAAAATTCATTTTTCAACTTTTTTGGAAACTAGAGCAGTATAACGTAACTTCGTCACGTCAAAATTTGTCCTCTTTGTTTTTATTTTTAATAACCTTTTTCTTACTAAAAGAGCATTTTTTAAATATTTTAGTATCCGGAAATAAATTTTTTAAAGTACAATAACACTCCACATCGTGCCCCATCCTGGACTGGAAAAATTTTATATATTTTTTTTCCAATGTGTATATGTCACATTTTCATATCATCATTTTCATAAATGTGAATGAATCCCTCCCTTAAAAAAATTGCTGCGGACGCCTATGCGTGATTCTATCAAATTTGGAACTCACGGAGATTGGACCGAAGATCTTACGAAGGATCTTCCTCTCGAAGGTGCCCAAAGTCTTTTCATCAGAACTGCTTAACATCCAGGTTTGTACTTCATATTATAGGACGTGTATGATTAGTGACTTATAGAGCGTAAGTTTTGTTCGTCGAGAGAGGGCTCCACTCTACTTCTCAATTACAATTACTCAGCTCAAAAGTAACACCTGTGGGCAAGAGTTATCCTTAGTTTTATCTCAATACTGACATCGTTGAAAGAGTTTACGCTGAATTCCAGGTAGACGAAGTCCTCTAAGAAGGTGTCGTCAACAGTGAAGTAATTTCCAAGACGATGGGACTACTTGTTTGTTGACACTAGGTATTTTCTCTTATCTGCGTTCACTGCAAGACCCATACGACTCGAATCTTTCGCTAATCTGAAGAATGCTGCACTGATTTCACGCGTATTTTGGCCAATGATGTCGATTTCATCAGTATACACCAGTAGCATGATACTCTTGTAGAATATCATGCCATCTCAGATCAGCAGTTCGGATAATTTTCTCAATGATTAGGTTGAAAAGGGTCGCACTATAGGGAATCACCATGTCTGAAACCTCGTTTCTCGAGGATTCTTTAAATGTAACATATTTAAAATAAAATTCAACATTTGACACTTCAAATTCCACTTCTTACTCCTTAAATTTGACTTCAAAAAGTCAAAGTACAGGAGGAAAGTTTAATTTTTATTGTAAAATGAAGAATTTAAAATGCGAAAAATTAATTTTAGTAAAATCCTGAATTTGAAAATTGTTTTTTATTGCAGTCTAGGGTCGCATCCCTCGGTATCTGTGGACGCTCATAAGTTTCTAAAGAGCCTAATCAAATTCTTATTGTTGTCCTGAACTACCTTAAACCAAAACCTTGTCCAAATCTTAACGCGCTCCTTTGTTTCCAATAGCCAACAAACCATGGCACTGCCTAGCTCCGTCTGGTATTGGTAAATGGGATGGAACCCAATTTGCTGTTATTACAAGAACTTTATGACTGCCCTTAATGAGATTCATGAGATTTCGGGTACTTGTGGCCGTGTTTTTTTTATATATTTTTTTTAAGCTATTTTGGTTGCCATCATGCTGGTATTTCTTTTTTTATTTTCTTTTTTTTTTTTTTTTGCTGCGCTTTCGTGCGTGCGTGCGCTTCGTTCGAGTATTTAACGTCCAAAAAGGGGAGGATTTTTATTTAAGCCAACTTTGGCAACATCCATGAGTTGGTCTGCTTAATAATGTTGACCATAATAATAAGATGGGCTGAGAAAATAGCAGGCAAGGCGATGTATGATGGTATGAGTGCGGTGTTTGTGGTGGTCATGCAGCACAGAGTGGGCGCAAATGTGCGCATGGTGCAATTTCTCTAAAATGCGATTGGAATTTACAATAAAAACAACAACAGCAAGAACAGCACCAGCTAAAAAACGTGTTCACGTTCTACGATAATCGCTTTGCTGCGTTTTTGCCTGACAGCTAAACAATGCTGTGAATTTGATTAAAATCTGCTGCGCGAATTTATTTATTTTTGTTGTTGTTATATTTTTTAACATTTTTTTTCCTCCGTTTTCATTTTCTGATGTCTTGTGGCAATTTGGGCCAGAATTCAACCACAATTCTTGCTTTTTTATTCCAAATTCATCTTCTTATGGCTAATGCTGCTACACAACAATGGCTTTGACTCGAGCAGCAGGATTGGCAATCCACGCAGTTCACCATGGTGTGGCTTATTGAAATCTTGTTTGTTGAGCCTCAGGTGATTGAGCGCTAATTGTAGGTCGCCGGCCATGAAGCTGCAACTGAGCATCATTCGGAGTTTCTGTCTTGGGGGCTAGGTAGGTTGGAGTTTTCTTCAATATTAAGCTTAATTGTTATGAATCACTAAACGAGCCATGTCAAACAATAGTCAAGGAAACATATGTATCTACAAGAGCAGAATGAATCAATTTGAAATAAGAGAAAGTAAACTAAAACATAAAAAGTGAATTCCGTCGCCAGAGTTAGGAGTAAACGAGATGTTTTGAGTTGATGATGCCGTTCTAATTATATTTTCATTTAAATAAATTCTCCAATACAATCAATTATTGCCGTATCCTCGCCATTTGTGTTGCATATCTATATATCTATATCTATATATATATATACTATTATATAAAAGGGTTCTCTCGGATTTTTATCGTTTAATCACGTGGTAACCGCTAAACCGAATTTAATAATTCTTTCACTATTCAATTGCTATAAGAAGCGACCCTGCTACTGGGTATTACGTTTTTGGTAAAACTTTTTATTTAAGAATTTATGCATTTCAATCCATGCTGCCATTGTGTGTATAAGCAGCACAAAATAACAGCAAACAATAGCTCTTGGTTGAGAGATAGAGGTGAAAGTCTACAACTCACCGCGCTGTCATCTTGAGTGGATAGTTGCACTCAGTTAATTTCTGCTGCAGTGTTGCTATAAGTCCAATACATCGTATTTATTTTGATTTTACTAATGTGAAACTCTTTTCATTTCAATAAGAAGCCTCTCTTTTTATTTTAATAAGAAATATTCTCAAATAAAATAAAATTAATGAAACATATTTGATACTTGAGTCTTTATTTAAAATATGTTTTCATATCATATTTATACTCCCAAGCAACGCTGGGAACGGGTATGCTAGTTCGATATAATTTACACTTTTTTTTTTTAGCTTTGAATCAAGGATTCGGGTGGAATACCTATTCACTCAAGTCTGCCTTGGTTCGAAATGGGCTGATTTTCCCATATTTTGTAAAGTTTCATACTTCTAGGTCTGTTAATGTGCTAGTCATTTTTAGTCCTGTTTGCAAATTTTAGTCCGAAAAGCGTTACCGTACTCTTAAAAACGGTAAGATATTGGAAAATCATTTGAGAGCGCGTGATTAAGGAAAATCCCCTCCATGCCTGAATAATTTTTTTTTATAAAAAATAGCTTCATTGCTGATGCACCACAAAGCCACCAATGTGGTTTAAACCAATGTTTAATCTTTTATTCATTCCACAATTTTTAATCCATACTCTAAGTGAAAAAAATATTAAATTTATCCAAAAACTTTTTTAATTTATCCAAAAAGCGAGTCGTTTTTGCACCAATAACGCATTTGCATAAATCGACTACGTTAATATTTAAAATTTATTTGAATACTTTTTTAATTAAATGAAATATTTAAATATTTAAACAGAATTAATAAAAAATATATTAAAATTATGCACGAATTTTTTTAAAATATCTTTAAAATTTTACTATTTGAAAATAAACTATCGCTTTTAAAGAGAATTTATATAAATATATTGAATTTAAATAACAACATATTTAAATTGAATATGTTATTAATGGTTTTATAGTATTATTTTATTCATAATGCATCCATCAAATGCCATTTGCCTGTAATATTTATTCTCGCTTCACTTTTTTGTTCTCTAATTTATACTATATTTGATAGTTGGTGCAATATTAGCGCACCAAATGTCAAATATAGTATAAACTAGAGGGAGAAAAAATAAATATACAAAATACAAAAATTAGAAGCAAAATATGTAGGTAAATGACAACCGGTGCAAGATATTTCGTAGAAAATATCAAGTTATCACTCCACCCTGCATAATTTCAATTCTTTGTCAAACATGCATACTATATTACTCTTGCAGCAATAACTAAATGAGAACTATAAGAACTGCAAATGCAAGAAATATACTGAAAGGAACAGAAAGGAAAGGAACAGAAAGGAAAGGAACAGAAAGAAAGGAACAGAGTGCGATGCTGTTGCTGCTTGTCGGAGTATGTGTGAACGTGTGCGATGCTGTTGCTGCTTGCTTGTATGGAATATGTGTGTACGTGTGTGGTATAAATAAAATTCAAATACGGGAAAAAAACGAGTTGTAAGGAAAACATTTGAATTATCCACGTAAATATTTGAATAAAATTTATACTCAGCCGTGGATAATGCTAATATGCGTTATTTCCCTTAGTGTAGACGTTCCCATACTTCTTCATGTTTTTCTCTTTCTCTTATAAATTTAGTCCAAAAAGTCATGGTTGAATTAATAAGGTTGTCTCGGGCTGATCGTACTCTCTTCTCAATATCCACAATTTTTAAAATCAATGAAAAGCAACAACAACAACTTCATAGGCCTTACATGTTATCAAGCCCTAAAAATTAAAAACAAAAAAATAAAAAATTAATTTAAATTCATATTGTATAAAAAATAAAATATTTGACAACATTAGAAGTAAACAAGTCTGTCGTCATAAGGAAGAGTGCGGCATCCAGCATGAAAAATCAGTTTTATTGCTTTTTCTTAAACATATTACTTTCATCTTATTACATATTACTTGTGGCGTCCGTGGCGTAGTTGGTTAGAGTGCGTAGCCGCTATGTCAAAGAACTTGGAGACCCAGGTTCGAACCCCAGCATCGACAGAAAATTATTTGAATTAAAATAATTTTTCTGTACGGCCGCCACCTCTCTGCAGACAATGGCAAACCTCAGAGAGTAATCAAAAATGCCATGTAAAGCTTCTTGAGAACGAGAACATTCCGTTCATCGCCGTTCGGAGTCGGCGTTAAGCATGTAGGTCCGGTTCTCGGTCAATTGTGTACAAACTTAATAACACGCACAACACAATTGATCATAAGAAGCTAGGTCAAAGTCCTTTCAAGGGCTGAAATGGCCAGTTATTTATTTATTTTATTTTTTTTATTACTTTCATCTTCAAGAAAATAAAATAAAAATTACGAATTTTTTGCTCAATTGCTAAATATTTTAACCTGAAGTGTCATATCTTCACAAATTAAAGCAATCACTCTAGCAAAAAAGCGGCATCTACACTGGCTGTTCCGCAGTTTTTGCATTTTTAATAAAATCCGTAAAATATCATTAATGTTGAAAAAAAAAACTGGATATTACTATGCTGAAGAACCAAATATTTATAACCATCCAAACCCTTGTCAGTGAATTTTTGATAAATTACTGTAGTCGTTTATCTCAGAATATTGAAATATGTAGATGCCGTACTCTTCCTTATGACGACAGAACACTGAAGCAGACACCAAAATTCAGCGAAACTATTTTAGAGTATTCTCAATACTTCGAATACATTCCATAAAAAAAGAGGTACAAACGACAAGATTATCAATATTCATTATAACACTCTCAAATAGAATGGCACATTCATTCGCTTTGCAATATTGATGTTTCACACTCATTCGTTTCTCCTTGTAAATGACTTGAGAATATGGAATACTCGCATAGAATGCATAGAATGGTAAACAAAAGGAATAAATTCCTGCAGCTCTTTACTTGAAATATCAACTTTCTGTACAAGGAAAAACCATTTTATCATAAAAAAATACCATAAAAATATCAAATATGTCATATATATTATATACAAAAAGACAGATAAAATTTCAAGCTTCAATAATTTACTTTCCATAATCCATAGTAATAACAGTAGTTTTTGAGAAAATAACGATTCTATGTAAGCAAATATTTTACTTTTACATACAAATAGCTATGAAATATGAAATACTCAACGTATTTGGTTCATTTACGTAAAAGCTTCATACTTTACCTTGAAAATAATACCTTAACCATCAGTATCGGTTATTTACTAAGAAAAATACACCCATTTTTCTTAGAAGATCTTATAAAATAAATGTTTTCTTAAAAAATCGATAACTTCAAAACAAATCGATAAACCGAATTTTCCTTCAGCTATTCTTATTATTATTTAAAGTACTTTGCAAATCCATCGTCAAATCGTAGTCTTCCCGGCACAAGCAGTGGCGTTTAGATCAACGAAAATTTTTAGAGTAACAGAGGGAAATTAAAAAAAAAATCCGTCGAACGAAGTTTTGATTTTAGTCGTTTGGTTCCTCAAACCAAACGACTGCATGCTGACTAAGGGTTAACAGTGAAACTTTTTAGCAGCGCCATCTCTACGCTAGTAGCCAACTATTAAGCTATAACTATAAGCTACAAACCTAAAATACAGCGCTGTCATCGTTTGAAATTTGCACGCTTTGACAGCTGTTTTTCATTCTCTGCTTTGTGCTCACATTCTTTCTTCACATTCTCTCAGTTATTGACATTTCAAATGTAAAAAATTTTATCTCAAACCTTTTGTATTGCAAAAATTGAAAAAAAATCTATAAATAAATTGCGAGCCTAGAATAGTGAAAATTAAAAGGAAAAAACTTATTTACTACTTCAGGACTTAGGTAAATGCAATCCTTTCAAAATCCTTGCAAAATCATGAAGAAGTGTGCAGCATTTAGAAGCAAAGCTAAGTAGAAAAAAAATTCTAATTGGATTCACGTATGGGAGTCGGAATTGGAACAGAAGAAGAAGTAGCAGCATAGGCAGCAGCAGTAGCAGCAGCAGCACTTGTAAGAAATGTACGTATTTTAGGAGGGGGAGACAAGGTATTGCAATTGCAAAAAATATTACTTCGAACATGGGAAAAATTGTGATTTCATTTGTGTGTGAAAATCAAAGGAAATAGTGGAAATTGTGCTAATAATAATTGAAATGAAAAAAGTGTTTTTAACAGATTTTTATTCTTTTTTGCAGTGTTAAAATATATCTCCAAAGAAATCAACGAACAAAAAACAAACAAAAAGTAATTAAAATCGACACTTGCATATTTGTACACTCACACGCACGCACAGCAGCTGCAGGTATAACGTTTATCGTTGCTTTACTCGCAGACAGCACGTCGTCCAAACAACGGCACGGCGATGAAGCCCTGCTTGCAGCAATTTGAAATCTTCGAGCTGAAGCCACTAATCACAAATCTCAGCAGCAAACTGTCCACCGTTACGGAGTACGATGCACATAAGCAGCTTCTGTGCCTAGTCTCGGATGAGAATGACATTGTTTTTCGTTATACCAACGAAAGCGGTCTGGAAGTGCTCAAGTTGATCTCATGGTTCCGTCGCACAAACCGGGTCATTCACGATGTCTGCTTCGATCCCACAGGCACTTGGCTGCTGGTGTTGTGTAAGTAGTAGAAGCGGTTGTGTTGTGGTAGAATGTATTGTAAGGGGAGTGGTTTATGGGGGAGGGTGCAACCGGCAACTTTCAATGGTATCGATTTTTTTTATTTTTTTTTTTTTGTTTTTCAAATCTCTTCATGACGTACATTAATTAATCAGCCTGGTAATTATTGTTTAATATTGTCGCACTTCACCTCCAGGTGTATCACACATGGCTGTTCGAATTGCAATAGTTTTTTTTTTGTTGTAATATTCTGCTTATCAACAGCACAGCTAGACTGCTTGTCTCTTTGGGCAAGAAATAGATAAGCTTATCATATAAAGCATAACTTGATAGAGGCAACTGAACTCGTGCTTATCGCACTGCATAAGGCTTAATTTTCGGGTATATTGATCAATTCTAAATTTTTAACTATATTTGATGTCTGTTGAGAGACTGTTGGGGCCTCTGGGAAATTCAGAAACACTTCCAGCATTTCCTATTTTTGGCCTAATTTATGTAAATTTATTAATTATAAAACTTGAAGCTGTGACGTCCGTGGCGTAGTTGGTTAAAGTGCGTGGCCTCTATGTCAACTAACTTGGAGACCCGGGTTCGAACCCCAGCAGCGACAGAAAGTTATTTGAATTAAAATAATTTTTCTGTACGGCCGCCACCTCTCTGCAGACAATGGTAAACCTCAGAGATTAATCAAAATGCCATGTAAAGCTTCTTGAGAACAAGATTATTCCGTTCATCGCCGTTCGGAGTCGGCGTTAAATCTGTAGCTCTATTTCTCGATCTATTGTGTACAAACTTATGACCTTACAAAGTCATGTCATAAAAATTGCAAATCCTTCATAAATTCGACAAAAATTAATGCTTTGACGTACAGATCGAATAAATTGAATAAAAACAATAACTTCATCACTTAGAATATTATATTTTACAAACAAGCCTTTTTAACCTCGGTCAAGCCGAAAAAATTCCATTCTTTACTAGTTATTTTTGCTATTCATCGCCATGTTCGACTCATCAGCGGTCTAACGAGGTTCTTCGTCATCTCATTTCCATACATGTTTTTTTAATGTTCTCGTACATGGGCAGGCACAACTACTTTCTAAATTTCATCATCTGGGCGTGACACTTCCAATAATACATTGACTCTTAAAATGCCATAACTTTCCTACACAAACAGGAAAAAAAAATTAATTGGGATTAGATAGTTGGGGATGTCACATGGGCATCATAATTTGTTGGCATCATGACATCTCCAATACCACTTCAAATTTTATAATACGAGTGCAAAATGGAAAAAGTTTAACCATAAATCTTTATTTAACCAAAAATGCTTTATGCATGATAAAATAAAGAAGATACACCTGCGCTAACTCTATCCTCTTCTATGTCAGAATTGTCAAAATCAATAAAAAACATTTACTTCTCCTTGTTGCCGTTTCGCGAGGTTTGGAGTTTCTTGAAATATCTGGTTTACTACTTCCAGGCATATGGCAACCTTGTGTATTATTCTATAAAACTCTTTATAAAGGGTGATTTTTTTGAGGTTATGATTTTCATGCATTAGTATTTGACAGATCACGTGGGATTTCAGACATGGTGTCAAAGAGAAAGATGCTCAGTATGCTTTGACATTTCATCATGAATAGACTTACTAACGAGCAACGCTTGCAAATCATTGAATTTTATTACCAAAATCAGTGTTCGGTTCGAAATGTGTTTTATCGACAAATTTTGTTCAGCGATGAGGCTCATTTCTGGTTGAATGGCTACGTAAATAAGCAAAATTGCCGCATTTGGAGTGAAGAGCAACCAGAAGCCGTTCAAGAACTGGCCATGCATCCCGAAAAATGCACTGTTTGGTGTGGTTTGTACGCTGGTGGAATCATTGGACCGTATTTTTTCAAAGATGCTGTTGGACGCAACGTTACGGTGAATGGTGATCGCTATCGTTCGATGCTAACAAACTTTTTGTTGCCAAAAATGGAAGAACTGAACTTGGTTGACATGTGGTTTCAACAAGATGGCGCTACATGCCACACATCTCGCGATTCTATGGCCATTTTGAGGGAAAACTTCGGAGAACAATTAATCTCAAGAAATGGACCGGTAAGTTGGCCACCAAGATCATGCGATTTGACGCCTTTAGACTATTTTTTGTGGGGCTACGTCAAGTCTAAAGTCTACAGAAATAAGCCAGCAACTATTCCAGCTTTGGAAGACAACATTTCCGAAGAAATTCGGGCTATTCCGGCCGAAATGCTCGAAAAAGTTGCCCAAAATTGGACTTTCCGAATGGACCACCTAAGACGCAGCCGCGGTCAACATTTAAATGAAATTATCTTCAAAAAGTAAATGTCATGGACCAATCTAACGTTTCAAATAAAGAACCGATGAGATTTTGCAAATTTTATGCGTTTTTTTTTAAAAAAAAGTTATCAGGCACTTAAAAAATCACTCTTTAAGATTCAGCATAAATCTGAGCTGTTTGCTCCAATTTGCTGAGAAGAGAAGTAACCATTTTTTTTTTTTTAATAAAAATTTATAATAGCCTTTTTTTATTAACTGAAATATCTGATGTCATATCTCAGTTTTTTCGCTAGTATTTTATTAATTTTTATTCTTCTTTTTACCAATGAAAGTGAATTTTATGTTAACAAACCAAATTTTTATTTTCACATACACATATACACCAAATAAGATCGAATTTCCATATAACTCTCATAAAATTTGCACCTCAAATTTCCGTTTGCAAAAAGTTGTATTTCTTAGTTTGACATCCTATACAATTCAAGTTTTAAAATGCTTATTAAAACCAATTTTGATTTTTTTTCAGGTTTCGACAATACGCTTCACATCGTTCCCGCACTCTGGGTAGTCGACAAAAGCACCACCACCAGCTTGGGCATATATCCGCAACAACCTTATAGCACAACACAAGTCACCTCGTACATTATACCATTCGTTGGTCCGCACGAATGCCCAAACTCCAAAAAATGTCCTAATCACAATATTAGCATCATAGAAACTGAAACAGCAAGAGCAACTACCTCATCAGCAGCAGTAGCAACGCAATCGGCAAAGTTGGAGCAACATCCGCTTGAATTGATGACACAAAAAGCTAAAGAAGAGGAACAAGTGCAGCAATTCAACCAACAGGATTGCCAATTGTCTGCTAATAATAATTGTGATGCTGAATTTGAAGTTGTATTTGTACCTTTGGAAGACGATTCTGTAGATGTGTGCAGCTCTGATGTTCCTCTCAATATGTTGGTCCACACCACAGCGACAGCTACAAAAGCAGCACCTGCTAGCAGTGAAGATAAGTTAGGCAACCAACAAATGATGGGCACGTCTTTTATGGCATCCCAAACGTGCCCATATCCACTCTCGGTTGCCTGGTGGCAAACAATAGAAGGCTTAAATCGTGCCATCATCGGCTACTCAGACGGTTCCATTTGCTTTGTTGGCCTCAGTCCCAATTGTCCCTTTGTGGCGAGTACCGCTATTGAGACTGATAGTGGTTCAGTTATGAAGCTTTTAATATGCAAGGATAATACATTTGAAAGCGTCATGTTGTTGGCAAGTCTTTAAATGATTTATTGAAAAAAGTTTTTTTAATAAAATCAACACTTATTAAAATCATTATTTTTTCATTGCCTTTAGATCACTTCAACTCTTAAACAACAATATAAGCTGCTTCTTGAACAGAAAGCCATTAAGTATACCTACCCTGGAGATATTTCGCCATCATTATCGCAGGCACGCGATAACGATTGGCAAATTGTTATGCCATTAAAATCAAACAGCAACTGCTCGGATCCTGCCTCAGATAGCAGTCAATTGGATGAGGATGTTTTTCTTAAAAATGACGAGGTACCAGCTACATGCACACGTCCATCTCACCCACCGCCACCGAATCCGATAATTACAACAACACAGAACCAAAACAGTATACCACCACCACCCCCCTACTCGGTAGCTGTTAATCGTACATCGAACGAGAATACATCAACAATTGCTACATCCGCATCGTCGTCTTCTTCGTCGTGTGGTGTACGATTTCAACAACAACAGCTGCCTGCTTCTGATTTTGACGACATAAATGGAAGAGCTGGAATCTTGCCGGCAGCACGTGCTCGGCTTGCATCACTTAAAAGTTTAGGCTCCAAAAAGTTGAACGCCATCAAAATGCGTCTCTCCGATAATAGGCAGAAGCTCGAAGAATGTGAGTAAAATTAAAATTTATTTTTAATTTTACAAACAGCAGAGTTCAGTTTTATCAAAAACAGTTGTTGTTTAATTGAAGAGCTCTTTGCTGAAACATGAAATAATTCTTTTTTTTTTAATATGATATATTGTATTAGCTTTATTGCCTTAAACTATTAGAATAGATTTAAGGAGATTTAAGGGGTTATCTTGCAATTTAGAATTTTCATCGACTATCTGCGAATACGTCCGAAAAATGCCAAGTGGATTGTTTTGAAATTTGGCAGGCTTATTCAATACATAAAAATGTCGTGTTTACCATTTGATTTTTTAATAAAAAATGGCCGTTTTTAGTGAAAATCGAACCTTTCGATTTGACTGTCATTTTGTCAAAAAACGCTATAATAAAAACAAACTTTTTTACGACCATTTGTTACAAACCTGTATATTTTTCAATAAAAAAAAAATACTGAAAGTAGTGCACGCACTGTGTACGTAGTGCCCCCAAAAAAAATCCGACATCGATTTTTTAAAACCACCCTAGTACGTACTTTAAGATGATAAATTGATCGTTTATAAAAGTTTAATAATTATCGTAAAAAAAATGCATGAAAATTACTTTTATTATAAAGAATTATTATGGAATTATTATAGAGTTTCATAATATTAACTATCGATTTTTAAAATATAATATCAATGGGGAAGCGCTTTTCTCTTAAATCGCTAAAAACTGCAATAAAGTTAATTATTTTTTTTTTGTCAAAAGTGAACTTAACACATCTACAATATTTAACATCCTATGTATTAAAAAACTCTTATTGATTTTTAATTCTGCGTGAAGGATTCAGCTGAAAGAAATTTCAAAACAAATATCATTGTTGAAAATATATTTTTTTTGTTTATAATAAGTATGTAGCTATATAAAGTTATTTGATTCAATTCTTAGTTGAAATAAATTTTATACACATGAATATACTTATATTTATATATATATATATTTATTTTATTCCTCCTTTTATATATTCTTAATAATTTAAGTTTTTCAAATAATTTTTGTAATAATAACAAGATTCCTAAAAAAACATGGTGAGTTTAAAAATGTGGTTAAGATTTAAAATCATGACATGTTTTTGAATCATTGGTAGAGCTTTTCTTTTTAATGTTGCAAAATTTATTTATTGTGCGCTAGTTTCTTTCATTCGCAGTTTTTTATTTGTCCAACAAATATATGACCGTTCTTAAAGTTATTCCATATCCACATTTGAGTAAACTGATTCCATTCTACATTGGTTCGATAATAAACCAAAGAAAACATTTTTAGTTAAACTAACATTTGATCTTTGTAATCTTTCAGATATGCCAGAAAACACTCTGGGCACCTTTACCATTATGGATTCTCCATCCTTAACTCCCGAAGTGCTGAGCAATACAATGAGCTCTTTCTACAGAATCCAAAATCTACGTAGTACTTATTTGCTTAGTGCTCTACATAGCCAGTCGAATACCTTATCCGTGCATAGCATAGATATAAATTTAAAGCCATTATTTCTCTACAAAATACCTGCGAATTGTTGTGAGATTTTAATAAGCTCAAATATTTTATATTCCATACAATATGTCGATCTGGAAGAAACTAAAGACACATTTAATGAATCAGATGGATTGGTTGGTGACGAGGATGAAATTAATAGCAAAATTATAAAGGATGTGATTAATCATGTTTTGGAATTAGCTGAGAGTGACAACGACATCAACGACAGCACCGCCCACAACGTGAAGAAAAGTATTGGAAACGAAAATAATCTTATAAATGCTGTCGCTGTGATAAGCAGTGCTATGGCATCAGCAAGAAGCGGAGTTGATGATATATGTTCCGTAAGTTTATTACAATCATTGCATTGTTATTTTTATCATTATTTTCTCGTTTTTTGTTTTTTTTTTTTAGAATTTTAATAGCGCCTCTCAGCTGGGACTATTTCGCTTTGAAAATGAAACAGTGCTCAATATGTATCAACTGGCTACTTATCGCACAACAGAACCAAACGAGACTATTTCCAAAGAGGACAAAGCTAAGGCATTCAACTTTAAAGAGATACGCTCACCCATGGACTATGTACAATTCTATGAATCGTTGGATGTGCAGGAAGAATTCTCTCTGCGTCAAATGGAAATAATGAAGAATGAATTTCCAAAAATCAACTATGATCCATGTTATGTTGTAACCAACAAAAATGTCTACTATATACAGTTGAAGTAAGTTTCGTATTTCTCCAAAACTAATATTCAATATAAAAATAAACTACTAATCATCGACTCCCAACATTTAGAAAAGAACCGTTTTCTATTTTTCTGGATTCTGCGCTGGCTGGTGAATGGTCACAATGTCATAAATTTTGCAATACATTCGATCTCTGCTACGAGGCTTGCATAGAGTTTGCGGGCGATTATTTGCTGCGTCGCAAAAAAGTCGCACAAGCGTTGCTCACCTACAATACGGCACGCATAAAACCCATACGAACTGCGCTCAAATTGGCCATGTTTGGACAAACCTATACGTTGATGCATCTTTGCGCTATGGCCCTGAAGTCAACCTATCTGCTTAAATCACAGTATTTTTGCAATCCTATAATTAAGACATTGCTAGATGATATAACGTTTCGACATTCGGAGGATGTGCGTCTCATATTGCCGCAGCGACCCGTTGCTACAGCTGGAGTTGTTGAGAATGAAGGTGCCTCATGTAGTGACTATGTCTATGGTGTTGATGAGTCAATTAGTCAATTGCAAATGTCGCCTTCATCCCAATTTCACTTGGCAAATTTGCTGCTCATAACGCTAGCCGAGAAAGCAGTTAATGATAAAAATTATTTGCCTTTGTGGTAAGTTGTATTCTAATCTTTTGTAATTGATTGTAATTAAAGGTTTTCGCAAGTGCACTTAAAACTATGTTGTCTTATAGCCTCTAATTATTAAGACAACTAAAAGAAAAAAGTTCAGATAGTTTACCTTTGCTTGTAAAGTCCTTTGCTTGAGTTTCTCTTAGCTTTCGTGGCAGAGCATTCCATAAAGATTGAAATTCCTAATGATTTTAATGAAGAATAGGTGGAAGTAGTTTGATGAATTATGCCTAGGAACAATAAAGTAATGACTTCTCCTTTAGTGAAGTTTTACCACGTGCTGTAAATGTTTTCATTGATAAATACCATAGCTGTTAAATTGCGATTACGATTAGTAATCAATTAGATTATTTTTTAAAAAGAATTGTAATGATTATATAATCCTTAAGCAAGCATTTTATGATTAGTAATTGATTACGATTACAAATAATCAAAAAATAATAACGATTACTTGAGATTACGCAAAATAATCAAAAATAATCAAAAGTAATCAAAAAAATAATTCGATTACTTTTAAAGATTATCTTTGATTCTTTTTTGATTATTTTAAGAATTTCAATCTAAAGTACGGAATATTTTGTGAAAGTGATGATGAAATTGACACAACTGGTTCTTCACAGAACACCGTTAAACCCGATTAGTGATACCAACAGACCAACTCTTCAGCTACTTCCATAACAATTCAAGTGCTGAAATGATTTGGCCAAAGTATGGCTTGTTGAAGGAACCATTTCTTTCATTCAATACTCCTTTAATGCTCAGCGCCAGTTGAGAGACTATTTTTTTTTTGCCGGCATAGTAAACACTCCAAGACGGCAATTATTGTCTGTTTTTTCTTTTGAAAAATTAGTTCTTATGAATGCAAATAGTTATTTAGAGAAAAAAGGTTTTATTTTTATTTCGTTTATCTTGTACTATAATACATTATTGTTCTCGTTCCTGTTTTTTGTCAATCTTTGTTTTATAATGAAATACATAACTTTGTTTTTTTTAATAAAATTTAACAAAAATTTTTTGTATCTAAGACTGAAGTTCTTAAAATAATCAAAAAAGAATCAAAAATAATCTCGAAAAGTAATCGGATTATTTTTTTGATTACTTTTGATTTTTTTTGATTATTTTGCGTAATCTCAAGTAATCGTTATTATTTTTTTATATTTGTAATCGTAATCATGTGATTACGATTACAAACAGAAAAGAATCGTACTTAATCAATTATTTTACCTTATTGAAAAAATAATCGAATAAGTAATGGTTAAGACGAGTAATCATTACTTAACAGCTATGATATATATACAGTACCCCGCCATTGAATTATGAACACTGCAAAAATGCAGAATTTATTTCTTGTTTTGTTTAAATTAACAGTACAGCACTAAAACAAATTTTTTTTTAATGAAAATATTTTACTGAACATGTCTGCTTTTAGTAATAGGCAAAAACATATCCAAAAATTAATATGTAGTAAGCCCGCTTTTATTTTTAACAACATTCCTTATTCTACGGGGAATACTAGTAATAAAGTTTTTTATTATATTTTACAAATCTTCATCATTTGTCTAAATATCTTAAATGTGTTGGCAAAATGCATGTGATTTCGTGTTCTTACGAGCATATACCTTCGAGTTAAGGAACGCCTAACAGTTTTCAATATGGTTAAATTCCGACGAATCATGTCCAGGGTAAAATGGAAATATTTCTGTTTTTTATGAAGTTTATGCTTTTTCTGGAAATATGGCGAGGGGCTCCATCTTGCATAAAGGTATAAGACAAAATAACATTTTTTATAACGTTCATTTATTGTTCGCTGTTCATTGTCACAAAATACATTGGAGCCGGACTTTCATCGCTTATACAGCTTTAAATCATTAAAGAGTGTGGATGCTTCAATATTTTTTTTTTTTAAACACTTCGTATAACCGTTAATTTGGCTTTTACCGCACAATTTTCACTGATTCGGTTACAACTTCCAGCCGACACTCGTCACTAAAAATAACCTATAAATTTGTGAAAAAATGCATCATTGATGTGGAACAATTAAAAGTTAAAGAACTCAGGCATGTGAAGTATCATTGCTACCCATCTGGAAGAAGGTGAAAGGAAGAAGGTAGTTCTCCTGGTAATTAACGCATAGCTGTTAAGTAATGATTACTCGTCGTAATCATTACTAATTCGATTCTTTTTTTCAAAAAGGTAAAATAATTGATTAAGTACGATTCTTTTCTGTTTTGATATTACAAATAATCAAAAAATAATAACGATTACTTGAGATTACGCAAAATAATCAAAAAGAATCAAAAGTAATCAAAAAATAATCCGATTACTTTTCGAGGTTATTTTTGATTCTTTTTTGATTATTTTAAGAATTTCAGTCTCAGGTACAAAAAATTTTACTCTAAAAATACTAATTTAAATGTACTTTTTACCTTAAATTACTATTTGCATTCATAAGAACTAATTTTTCAAAAGAAAAATCAGACAATGATTACCGTCTTGGAGTGTTTACTATGCCGGCAAAAAAAAAAAAAATAGTCTCTCAACTGGCGCTGAGGGCATTAAAGGAGTATTGAATGAAATAAATGGTTCCTTCAACAAACCATACTTTTGCCAAATCATTTCAGCACTTGAATTGTCATGCAAGTAGCAGAAGAGTTGGTCTGTTGGTATCACTAATCGGGTTTAACGGTGTCCTGTGAAAAACCAGTTGTGTCAATTTCATCATCACTTTCACAAAATATTCCGTACTTTAGATTGAAATTCTTAAAATAATCAAAAAAGAATCAAAGATAATCTTTAAAAGTAATCGAATTATTTTTTTGATTACTTTTGATTATTTTGCGTAATCTCAAGTAATCGTTATTATTTTTTGATTATTTGTAATCGTAATCAATTACTAATCATAAAATTCTTGTTTAAGGATTAAATAATCATTACAATTCTTTTTAAAAAATAATGTAATTGATTACTAATCGTAATCGCAATTTAACAGCTATGAATTAACGTGAAGCTTTGCCCAAAGAGTCGCTATTTTTTCATCCGCTCCGACAATTTTGGCTTCTTTCGGCACTTTATATTATTCGCAGAAAAATACGTTCAACGCTTCTGAGAGAAATTTCAAGACCAGCATCGTTAACTTCTCGAACTATTTCTCTTGCTGGTTTTACAAGGTTCTGAAGAGCCAATGTGACCACTTTCCTAACTGTCCGCTCCTGTTTTTTACAGTCGCACTTTTTTGAAGCGTCCCTGTGCCAGACATTGAATGCATAGATTTTTTTACCGTTACTTACATATTTTATTTCTTACATTGATTGTGAAATCAACTGATCTTGTTGTCTGTTTAAATAGTTGTTATTAAAAGTTTGTGAGCGATGGAAGCAAAAAGCATATAGGAAAGAAGTACTTTGCTCATTCAGGGCACGCAAACTGTGACATTGTCTTTTCTGACGAGAAGTTGTTCATTCTGCAAGAAAGTCACAACCCGGAGAACGACCGCGTATATAACCTGAGGATGTGCTACATTCCAGCTGATAAAACGGCTATTGAAAGGCACCAGAACAAGACATCAGCTATGGTTTGGGTAGCCATATCCACAAAAGGCAAGTTTCCTCTCCTTTTTATTGACAAAGGCGTAAAAATCAAAGCCCAATATTATTTGTATAAAGTTCTTGTCCACCATTATCACACTCATGCATCTGAGCTTTTTGGTAATGAGCCATATTGCTTCCAGCAATACTCTGCTCCGGCTCACAAAGCAGGAACTGTTCAGCGTTTGGGCAAGAACAATATTCCATGTTTTATTCCATTGGATGAGTGGCCTCCATCTTCTTCGGATTTAAATCCTTTGGATTTTTGTTTATGGGGATACATGTTGGATAAACTTAAACATCTTTAAATTATGAAATTGGAGGAATTTAAACGCAGCTTGCGCAAAAATTTGGGACGACATACCAGTCGAAGTCGTGCGTGCCGTCTGTAGTAGTTTTCAAAAGCGTGGTGGTAAAATAGGATAAGGGAGTAAGATTTAAGTTAAATCAATAAATATGTAAGTTAACAATGTTTGAGTATTAACTTAAATCAAACAAACAAATTTTGGAGTGTTCATAATTCAATGGCGGGGTACAATATTGTTATTTTATACCAAGAAAGTGTATCCGGAATTGCACGGGCTTTCGTTAGCTCATCGAAGCCGGATGTCCCTTGAATTTAATGTTCTTCTTAATATTTACGAACTTCTGTGCTAGGACATGCCTTAACTGTTCCACTTAAAAAAAAAATATTTGACCTTATATCAAGCGAATAATTTTACACCAGAAATTTCTGCGAAAGGTTTTAACCTCTCCTCCTGTGTAAACTTTTGTAATTTTTTACAGAGTTTAAAAATTGCTTTTGTTTGATAATGACGAAGAAATGATTATTGATCGAAAATAAGAATGGTTTTGCTAGCTGTAGAGAAATGGTCACTTTCGTGGAAATGATGACGAACACCGTTGACTTAATTTTAAAACAAGCGTTGTTAAATATCTGTTCCCTGTTTATATTAAGTTTGTCAAAGCCTGTTTCGAATTTTTACTTGAGTTTATATTATACACTTTTTTTTTTTTTAACTGAACAAAATTTCGCCCGAGCCATATACTTTTGAATCAACCGTTCTTACAATTTAAAATAAGGTCCCTAAAATATCACCGTAAGCCATAACCACTATAAGATTTTTTAATTAAAATCTCTTGTAATTCTCCCCGAATTTTGGAATCAACAACCTTAAAAACTTTAGGCATTAATTTAGTTAAATTTTGATATTTTGTTGTAATTTTTCAAAATTAAAAAGCGAGACCTCAGTCTGATCTAATTTTACAAGACTTAAAACTCAGTTCAATTGATTTGGTAGAGCAGCCATAAAAACCTGAAAGCTGTTTAGCAGTTGATCCATTTCTAGCAGTGGAGATATGGTTTTGAGATTTTTTTTTTTTTTTAATCATAACCAAAAACATTTTAAAGAAAAACGCACTATATTGATGTTTTAAATATTTTTGTACCTACAGGAATTTTCTCGTTACCAATTCTAAATTTCACACTAACATGACCAGCATTGTTCTGTGTCAAAGTGGTCTATTCTCTGCAGCGCTCATTCTTACCAAAGTGCGTGGCGTTTGCATAGACACCTTCGTAGCCTTGACCAGCGTGGTGGGACAGGAATTTGGTAAATAATTTGTAGTCGTTGTTAACATATGAAACAATAAATGTCTTTACATCAGGTTGGTATTCAGAGCTCAATGTTTGTCTGTACAATCTTAGTGAAACGTTATTTACGGAGAGTATCACCTACTTGCCGCATATTGCTGTGGACTACTTTATTTTCATACAAGAGAAACTGGATAATATACGTGATTGTGTGCTTAAGGTGAGGCACATTTTTTTTTTCAAAATAATTTACAATTCTAATCTTCTTTTCTCTATATTGCAGCGTTTAGAGCAACAATTAAATCCTTTTTCTGCTACTTTGCGTCCAATTGTATCGCACACCTCATCGTGGCGATCCGAACAGAACTCAAATGACAATAAAACATTTTTATTTGACTTTTGTAAAACTCTTATAGAAACTTATCTAGCTGTACTCATACATATGGAATCTCAACGCTTAAAACGTGAGAATGTCATCAACGCTTTGTCCTCATTTAGGCTTACATACGAAGACAATCAGGTACTTTGTTTCTTATCCTTTTAATTTTAATATAAAAATTAAAAATCTCTTCCGCTACATTTAAAGTTTGCCATTGAAACGGCAAGATTTAAACCGATCTCTGCTGGCTGTGCACATTGCGCCTGCGTTGTGGATGGCGTAGCATATTTTTGGGGTTCGAATGGTGTGCCTTGTAATTATAGCGTCAGCAAGGCTTCCGGTTAGCATTAGTTCATTTAATTTTAATCATTATTTATGATTAAAAATTTCTTAGATCCACCCGAGCCTCCACATGCTGTCAAATGCCTGGAGGTGCTGATGCAGCTTAATTTGGAAGTTCATGCTGTTAAATGTGGTCGCCAGCATACACTAGTTTTAACTAATAATGGGGTAAGTAAGTGTAGTTTGTCATTTAGCCCTACCTCATTTTTCAAATAAATAACTCTTGTCTGTTTTCCAGTTGTATTCCATAGGCAATAATAATTTAATGCAATTAGGTATCGGGTCACATATGTTGATGTCACTCCAACCGATGCTGGTCAAGGCATTGGATGGCAAGAACATAACGGTACTGGAGGCAGGCCAATATCACAATGCGGCTGTAGCAGATGGATTATTGTATACATGGGGGTATTTTAATATAAGTAAAATTTCTCAAATCGATTTGAAAAATGGAATTTACTATATTCTAGTTGGGGCGTCTATGGTCAACTTGGTCACGGTGATACCGAAAATGTGCCCGAACCAAAATTAGTTTCATTTTTTAAATATAAGGTAACTTCTTCAACTCTATACGCATGATATTCCTTTATCTTAAACAACATCCTATTTAATTCCAGAAAGTTATACAAGTGTCGCTAGGTCACGCTCATAGCTTAGTGCTCTGCCAAGGTCAGCATAATCAGAGTCACATCACAGAACTTTTTGTATTTGGTTCCAATCACTTTGGTCAACTGGGCATTAATACACCAGCAGCTTCTAGCATAGGAGCATCAGTAGATGTTGTTGCTGGTGGTGTACCAGATGAATTCCATTGTGCTACATTAACGAAGAGCTTAATACCCATCAAGCTGGAAATTGGAGGCAATGAAAGAATAAGACTGATACATACCAAATTTTTCTCAAATGTAACTTTATATTTAGATGGCATTTTTCCTAGTTCAGAAAATGTTCTAATATAACTTTCAATTCCTAGCTAGTTGTTGATGACAATGAACAAATGTATACCTGGGGCTCGTCACCGCAAGCTCTGCGTCTGGCCAACCAGATAAAGCGACGTGCGAATGCAAAGCAAAAAGTTGAAGAGAATCAACGACGCGAAATGAGCCGACGTTTCGAAGCCACCATATCATACTCAGATGAAACTACCGATGCGCATGCACTGTCATCGGCTGATGACACAGATGACGCAACTTTGTCAACTGATGCCGCCGCTTCTCGCATTGTTGACAGTGTATCTGCTTTAAGTCATGCCGTCACTAAGGAAAATAGAGCGAGCACTCTTGCTTGTGGTACCAAAGATAACAATAATGAAGCAGAAAGCTTTGACGATGAAGAAAATCCACACGAAGAACAGGACGCTGTGGATGGTATTGCTTCAATTTTACCCACTTCATCACCTTTAACCGCTAATTTAGCTATAATTGAAGATGTTGTTGAAGATCTGCTGGATCAAAAGCCGTTTTCAGCTATCGATGATGCACCTATAAAATGCCCAGCAACAACAACAACTCAAGAGCCTTCAGAAGAATTGGAACAAAAAGATATTCAGCTTCCACAGCAAAAACAACCATGCTCTGAAATTGATCTCTGTGAGCATATGACGCCACATTTGGTAGATACCTCAGAGATTGCAGGGAAAATAAGACAAGTAAGTGATGAAAACTAGTTGGCGAAATAAGACAAGTGTTATTGTTCTTCATACAAATTACTGATAAGAAATCGCTAAACTCAATTGATAGAGCATTGGACTACATTTGAGAATCAAGTGCAATTAAAAATCTATTTTTATTTTTACGGGCTTTTTCCCCACAACGCCTCTGGTACCTGACATTTCTTTTTTTGTTTTAACCAAAAAAAGAAAAAAGATTGTTTTTGGAAAAAAGAAAAAAGATTTAAAAATGCAACTTAAAGTCATTATAAAGAAGTCATATTAACACAAAGTTTGTAGGTACAAATTGTTACGAGAGTCTATGATTTTAAGATGATGACTATGGTACACCATGTATCTTCAGTTTGCAAAAAAAAAAATCTTCAATTTTGAAAATCGAAATCAAATTGCATCCCTTATTTCAAGATCAAAAACATTCAAGTAATGTTTTCTATTTTCCGAAAATGTTAAAAAAACAAACCAAAAACAATAAAAGTCAGCTGTTAAATGCACTTGTTACTTTTCAAATTCATATCTTACGTTTCCTAAGTAGATAGAAGCAGGCCCGTAGCCAGGATTTACCTAAGGGGGGGGTTTGGATTAAAAAAAAAATATCGATAGTTTTTTATATCGATAAATGAAAAGGTATTTTTTATATAATTACCAGAAAGATGGGAAAAATCAGTGGCTATGCTTTGGTTCTTGTCTGTGTTGTAGGTAAATTGTAGGTTGTGGTGTAAACTGTGTTTGCAGGTTGTTCTATTGGCTACAATTGTGCTGCCTTCGACATAAGCAGAATGATATCATGGCCTGCTTCTTTATATATTACTTGTAGTTAACCGAAAAAAAATCATCGCCTTTTGCTTGGATGTTGCTCTTCAATTCTGCAATTTTTTTTTCTATTTAGATCTGCCCAAATTTGAATTGGAAGAAAAATAAAAAAAAAGTTTGAATTGGGCTCTAGCTGCCTCACAAGCGCTGAAAAATATTGCTTGTTTTTTAATATTGCAATTTAAGTAATAACTATTGTATTCAATTTTGAATTAATTAATTTTTAGTACTTAAATTGCACTTATATGTTAATATATAAATAAGTTTTATTATATATACGTATTTTTTGGTTAAAATATCGATTTTAAAATAAAATTTTCTCAACGAATACATCACAACGATAACATGAAAGCATTCGTTTGATTTTGACGTTTGAATTCGGTGTTTCAGTGATCGTTAGAAATACATATTGCAAATATGTAACTGTACTACGGCATCGTTCGCTAGCTGATCAGCTGTTTTCGTTGTTTGCTTATGTTCGATTTACAAATTCCAAAACATGAACCAACACTGTTGTGAACGAAACGATTGATCGGATAGAAATACAAAATGAAGCCATAAGTCTTCTTATTTTTTTTTTTGTTTATTCTAATAACACAGCGTCTGCTGTGACACTGCAATTCCTATGTATGCTTAAGGATGCACACCCAATTAACATAAAAAACGTGTGTTCTATAATATCAAAACTGTCGTTTGTTGAGCTCAATGTGTTTCGGCTATATATCTTACTTATCGTTGCACTGTCATTTTGCAATACAGAAAGACGTTAAAAAAATAAAGTTTTCAAGACAAACTTCTAAAATGACGATAATTAAGCCTCTTATTTTATAATTTTAATAATTTACTTGCAAACTTATATCGGTTTAAAATTCTATATAAAAATAACCACGATTAGAAAACGACATTTTCTTGTATTTCCTGACTTTTGTAAAGGCCACAATGAAAAGGTTAGAAAATTTTATTTAAAAAGTTTTTATTATCATTCGATAAAATTACCAAGACGTTGTGATCCTGCACCTCCAAAACCAGTGCTAAAAAATACGCAAAACTTGCAATAAGCTGCATTTTCCAATTTGGAGTAAACCAACCAATGCCAACGGTTCAACCAAGAATGCTTAAATCGGAGTTTGCGAGAACCGCTGGCAGGAAAATTAAAATTTTGTGGAGGCACATAAATGCTTTGAAAAATTTCAAAGCGGTTCGAGTAGGAAATATTGCTCATCAACTTGGAAATATCGTTATTTGGACATTGATATACTCTCGAAGTCGGAGGCAGTTCCGATGAATCAAATTATATTTCTGGAAAAATTTCTACAATCATACACACAAACTAAAAGTTATAAACATTAAAAGTAAAATATTTATACCACAACTTGTACTACCGCTTTCCACATAGCTGTCAACATTAAAGCTTTCTTCAAGTGCAGGTTACAAAGGAAGTTCTGAAGACTTTTCAGATTCCAAAGTTTCTTTAACGTTTTCTGCAATACAGATAAAATATAATATTATTCGGATTTTGTCGGTTCCGCATCAAGCTAAAAGCTAATCAATTAATATTCAATCAATGCAAACACGCTACAAAAAAAAAAAACACAGCTTTCAAACATTCAGAAATATTCGGCAACTTTTTAACACATTTACGCATTGATAAAGGAACAAAAAATCATTTAAATCAAGCAAGTACTTTCCACCGTTCTAGCCTTTTTTACTTCTGGTTTCTGCAGCCAATTAAGTAGAGTCATTTTTGTAGTTTTGGCACAGTAAAATTAACAATAGAAACTCCTCAACTTATCTAACGAAACTCAATCAAAATTTCACCACTTTCACGATACACCTGTTAAAGCAATAAATTCTTAAATTGCTGGTGGTAGACAAAGTTCAATTGAATATATCGAACTTTTTTCGATACTTAAGCATGTTGATGTTTTCGCTGTTGCTGTTTACACTTGCAGTTTGCACTGTAAGAGAAAAAAGACGCACGTGCAGCAAAGTATTCGCAAATTGGCAAAGTTATATTAATGCTAATATATTATTTTTTTATACTTTTTGGACCATAAGGGGGGGGTTTTAACCCTAAAAACCCCCCCTTGTCTACGGGCCTGGATAGAAGTAAATATTTTAAATTTAAAATATTCATATATTTTCCCTTTTATATAATTTATTATCCAATTTTCATATCCCTTTCCAGGTCTCCAGTGGACTGTTTCACTTTGCTTTGATCTCATCCTCGTGTACTCTCTATACTTGGGGCAAAAATCTAGAACATCAACTGGGCACTGTAGATAAGGAGCGACGTGCAGTTAATAAACCTTCACCAATTGACAGTATTGAGAGTCCCATGTTTGTTGACTGTGGTGCAGATTTTACACTCGTTATGAGCACAGATTTTGTGGTGAAAGCATTTGGTGGCAACTCAAATGGACAGGTAAGTGGCAGAGAGAAATTATACTACTTATCACACATAATAAATACTTCAAACTTCTTAGTGCGGTCGAGATTTGGGTGCATCAATTGATAAACTGAAGCAGCGTGTTGTTTGTTTGCCGACAACAAAACGTTTGATGCGTTTCGAAAGTCAATGCGTTGAAGTGCCAGTCGAAATCAATCTGCCCAGACCTTGTATACGATTGGACAATGAACCGGTACGTTACCTTAAAAGTATTCCCAAATATCAGGCACACTTTGTACAAGAAGCTGGCATCAGCTTCTTTAAGAAATGCGAGCAACCCTCATCATCGCAGTATTGCAAGTCAGCAATAAGTGATTGTGATGAAAATGTAGAGCAAAGTGCTGGACAAGATTCAGATGAAATGATCTCAAGTCTAGAAAATCTAAGCAATAACGAATCCTCAATAAACTCTGAATTCAATCCACCTCCAGCAATCAAATTGGTCATGACCACAAGTGCAATCGGCAGTACAAATGAGCAGAGCTGCTCGTGTGATGACTACTCACCGGAAGAACAAAGCTATGCACCTCTACTGCTTACAGACAATGCAGACGCGCAAAGCTACGTGGCTGACATTGATGCAGTTAAATCGCCACCTACAGAGCCGCTCGAATTGCAGACTTACACTCTGGCAAATCAGGCAGACAAAGCTGACAGCGGTAACGAGTTATGCACCTACATACACTACTGTCTCTACATATTTCATGGCCTCTACAATCCCGACAAAATACGTGATTTTTCCAAACATCGCCTTGAGTATCGCATACGCACTAATATGTTGAACTTCAAATTTGTGGACGCCTTTACGCTGTGTCTGCAAGTGTGTGATACGGCGCATAAGTCACTGAAAATATTTGAATACTTCACAAAAGACACCAGTTTTGTGCCCATGCGAAGGCCTGACTTGAAATATTTCATATATTTTTTGCTTAAACATTTCATTGATCAATCATTTGATCTGCTGCTGTGTGAGCGTTTCTTTCTCTCCGACTTGGACTACTATCTACTAGAGTTGGCCTATGTGTTGTATTTCAACAACAACAACACGCTATTAGAGAAGAATCTCAATCAAAAGTTCAAGAATCTCATCAGTGCGCAGGATCCTAATCAAAATAATGAGAATGAATACAAGTTGGGCGATACCGATTCGATATTCGATAGTTTAAGCGTGAAATTTAAATCAATTGTTTGTCAGCGGCTCTTGAAGCGATGTAATAATTAGCTGTTTGTGTGTTTGTTGTACCACTACTTTTAATTTGTTTATACATCTTTATATACATATATTTTAGTTGATTAATATTTAAATTGAAATGCTTTAGCTTTTGAGATAAAACAAAAAACAAACAGTTTGAAGTTCTAAAACAATGGGTTCTTCGTTGTCTCAGATAAAGGATTGCTCACAAAATTTGATGAGGTGACTGTAAAGCAGCAACATTTCTATTTATTCAGTCTAATCATAAAACATTCAACCGGGTTAAAAAAAGTCAGTCTTATTAGGGAGCTTTATTCTCGTGTTCATTATCATGAGATTATGTAAAAATGTTTGAAAAAAGAAAATCAAAAAATTATTTAGCGTTTTTTCTTGAAAATATTTGTTTGCGTTTGATACTTACCGCAATCAATCGAGTTGAATTAAAAATTTTGTAGAACTTTAATTGTCAAATTCAGCTTAGTTTGAATTCCCATTCCCGCACCTTTAATCCTCGGAGATTCATAATGGAAGAAATTTGTTCAAGGCATAGAAAAAAATTGTTGCGAGCTTCATTTACTTGGATTGGCGTAATATATTCAGATCTTTTATCAATTTATATAAAACTATTAAAACAAAGAATCCGTCAGTTGAATTTAAGTGAGTATCCCACACCTAAATGCTAGCTGCAACAGGTTTTTCACTTCAAATTCAATCTAAAACATTTCAACCCTAGTTTTTTAATAATGAAACTCGATTTTTTACACTTGAAAAATCATATTTTTAACTGGTGTTTTCCACTAATAAAAACTGAATATTTTAATTTGATTTCCAAAAAGTTATGTTTGAACTGTAAAAGCTGGAATTTGAAGTTGAAAACTCATATATTAAAAAGACACACAACGTCAGTACTTTGGCTTACTATGAGCTGACAGCCATAGCTATCTATAGCCAAGAGATAGAGTTGTAGAACCACCAACTACGGCAAAGATGCTTTTATCCGGAGTTTTGTTTTCCGTCAAAGTTTTTATTTTCCTTTTATAAACTACTCCAGTATAGGTAGGAATGGATTAGTTTAAATGATATAAGAGTGAATGAAATACATTTTTTTTTTTTGTTTTTAGATATAGTGAAGTTCATTATTTCAAAAGAATATTCTAAAAAACACATGTTGAAATCATGCTTAAATTTAACACGAATTAATAATGTTTACAAATTAATATTAATTTTTTATTAATCTCACTATGAGCAAATGAAGCAAACATGTGCTAATATGGGCTCCGTCTTTTTTTATTTATAATTAAAAAAAAAACTTGCTGCAATGCATCCGATGTGCGCTCTTATGTGCCGCCTTGAAGAACAAAATATTTTCAAATTTAGTGAAGTTAGCTCCACCATTAATTTTAGAAAATGTAACGCATGTGCTTGACTTGTGCTGCAATGTAGTAAAGAGAGATTAAAAAATAAGCACATTTTCTTATCTTAAAAGCGGAAATAGAAATTTCTTAAAGTTAACGTTACCTTAACTTACGTTACCTAGATTAGAAATAAGTAATAAGGAAATGAGCATGTTTTTATAACACCTCTACAGCAGATAGAGGCACAACACTCAAGCACATCACAATTAACTAATTTCTGCAAAAAGTTAATGGCAGAGCTTACTTTAATAAACAAGCACCATCTCAACAATATCTTAATATTAGGATCAACACACACATGAATTACATCGTTTTTTAATTATCAATTAGAAATGGCGGAGATAACTTCCTGTCCAACAAACTTGAGAGCAATTTTAAATGTTTATAACAAAATATGTTTATAACCGCTCTGCTGTTGAAGGCTAATAATGCAAAATGAAATTGTAATAAAACAGAACAAATCCAGAGCAACACAAATTAAATAATTTTTTTTTTTTAATTAATCAACTAGCTTTCACGATAATTGCGATTATGCTGCAATGTCTTTTGACACAACGCTTTACTTCTTCAATGCATAATAGTTTAACTTTTAAGTATGAAATAATTTATATTCTACAAAGATATAGATATTAATATATTTATATATATATAAATATATGTTGCCTATATACATGAATAACGCTTTTTTGTGTAATTCAAATACCGGCTAAACCAATCAAGGCATATGTTTGAAAATCAAGTTTTGTAAATTTATAGCTTATAATCCTAAAACTTAATAAAAAATAAAACACTAAGACCGTTCTTTAAAAAACATAACTCAATTATTTATTAATTTAATATATATATGTATATATAATATAAATATATATATATATATATATATATATATATATATATATATATATATAAAATTAAATACAATATTAAGATAATAACAATAATAAAATTACAATTTAAATGTTTTTACGAAAAATAAAAACCAAGAAAGTTTAAAAGAAAATATTCGAAGTTGAATTCATTTGGATTCAGATGTTGATGTGGGTAAGTATACAAATTATTGCCAATACTAGCTGTTTCCCACTTGCTTTGCTTTCAGAGTTTTATTTTTATGCTCTCCGTTGTCCAGCGCTTATTTTGCAGGCCCTTTAAAATCTTTTCACAGTAGAACTGCTCCTCGGAACGTTCGGGTAGCGCATCTTTGAGTCGCACCAGCTCTGTAACATCCTTAAGGCTGCCCAAGGCATCAATGGTACCCTTGACACACTTTACTTTTTGGGACAGCGCCAACTTCTCGTTGGCATTGCTTATTTTCGATATAAACAGGTAGAGCACCGAGGCTGGTGCTTGCAGCTGATATAAGCGCAAGATGGCCGCTTGCAGCGAAAAGCTGATGTGAAACTTTTTTTGCTTGAGCGGATGCCAAGTTGGCACACGCTCAAAAACGCACTCCAAGTCAGCATAAGCTTGCTGTGTAGCTCGTTCATTCAACGCCGTCCATTCAAATTGTGCCGGTGAAATTTGTTGTTCAGCACAGAGACGAAACGGGGAAATGCTCTTTAGCATATCCTGCTCCTGCCAGTTATTGTGCTTGCGGCAGCAGGCATGCAGCACTTCTAGTGGTGTTGAATCAGCGTGCACCAAATTGTCTAGGGCATTACGTTCCTTTGCTATGAGTTCCAACAGTTTGAGCTCGCTCTGAAAGATCTGCTGATAGAGGCCAATGACAGTAGGGCCTGCGCTGTAGCGCGTCAGTAGCTGGCGTAGCTTCTGTTGTTTTAGTGTCAAGTCGGAACTGCTGTTATTGTTGCGTTGGTGAAGCGTCTTGAACTCCAACATAGCGGCATCATGATGCTTGCCAAAAACTAACAATAACTCACAGGCTTCTGCTACCTGGGTGGCACACTGTCTCTGGTTCAAATAGCTAATGTAGTGCTGTAGCGCCTTTGGCCGCTGCTGCAGAATTTTACGAAACTTGCTGCAATTGAGCGTCTTACGCAAAAACAACAAGACACCGATGATGGCATCGCCGCCGCCGTTACCGAGAACCGCATCCAACAGCTGTTCTTTTTCGTGCAGTGATTTAAAAACATCCAACGGGCACTGCTTGCCTAGCAACAGTTTATAGGCCGTCACTTCTGGCGATGGACTGTAGAGCGTGGTCTGTATTTGTCTAAATTAAGCACTCACTTAATTTCAAATTGGTTCTATATGGGCAACATTAAAATTATGCACTGACCTCCTTAGCAATTTCAACTCCTCCTCTGCAGGCACTCCCTTGGCTATAACTTTGTCGTCCAGTGTTTGTTCTTGCAGCAAACACTTGAGCGCCTCATCAGATATCACTGATTTAATTGAAAGATTAAGCGCAGCACCAAATGTTGTGCTATTGTCGAAACTAGCTTCCGAGATGGTGTCATCGTTTAAAATACTTATCGAGTCCCACTTTTTGCCATAAGTACCGCCAGCAGCAGCGCCTGCACTGTAAGCATTACCTTTGGCTATTTCTTCATCATCATCGTCATCAAAACTAAAAGCTTTACTAGAGGAGCGATTCCAATAACTTTCGCTATCCAGTTGATTATCCATTGAGGAAATCACCACAACAAATTGAATTATTGCAAAATTATATGATAAAAGTTTTGTTTTGATTCGTTTTCTTCTTTGACTCCACTTCGTTATCAGCCAGTGGTGCAAAAATAGTACGAATTTTTACTACTTTTTAATGCACATACCATTTAATGAAAAAGTATGTTTTATGAAAGAATGTTAATGTGAATATAAATAAAATGCTGTTGACATATAAATAAATGCTAAATAGTGCTTTAAGTTTGAAATAACAATGGAACTTTTAAGCAGGGGTGGCAACAATAGAAAAGTAGTTTTTATCAATAATAAGAATGCTGATATTCGCTTTCTTTCTATTATTTTCATAACCCCACGCTTAATACGGTAGGGAAACCTAATTTTGTCACTAAATTTTGATGTCCACAAGCAGGCGTGGCAGATATAGAAAAGTACTTTTGATCAGCATCACCACCTAAGTCGATTTATACATGCGCATGCATCTGTCTGTAATTTTGGTTTCAGATATAATTTTCGAGTTAGAAAACTCGATATATATATAAAAACTTAAGTCAAATTGTTTTAAAACCATGCCTACCGCCAACACGAAGTTATTTTGTCTAAACGGTTACATCTTTCAAATTTCCACAAAACTTAATCTAATGACTTGATTTCAAATCTGTACTTTGGATCGTAAATCAGAACTCTTCCATGTTTCAAGTGACGTCATAAAAATAGTGAAACCTTTTATAATTTAAAAAAAAACTAGTAAGAAATGATCTTCGACTTGGCCGAAGTTAAAATACACCCACGGTCGAATCAAAGTATATTCAAAGTCTTAAGCGGCCAATAAAATGTTTTGTTTGGGAGGAAGACGTGGTTTTCACCCGATTTTGTTGAATTTCATACTCAGAGTGCATATTAAATATCAAAGTTCCAAGTCCATATATTAATTTTTGTGAAATTCCAAGAGATTTTATTGTTTTGATAGTCACTTTGCATGGGAAGTAGGCGTGCTTTAAGCTCATTTTCGAACTTGATTTTTATTTTTTAGATACAAGCTCAATTGTCTTAATTTGTGTTGATAAGTTTTCACTGCAGAATGATTTTTGTGAAATTTTGTAAAAACGTTATGAAAATGCTGTTTTTGTCATAGATTCGTATTAAAGTTATACTCATTAAAATCGTCTCATATAGTTAGACGAAAAATAAATGCTGACTCACTCATTGCCATTAGGTAAAAAAGTCCTGCTGAGAGTACGTCGATATAAAACATTAATTATTTATTTATAACATTATTTTATTTAAATATACTACTATTAAAAAAAATGTTTATTAAAACTTTTAGTACGCAAATTGAATTAATTTTATTTGATGAATTTCATATAAAAATATACAACGCCGTTTATTTTTTTAGGAATTAATATATAGTTGAATCGTACAAAATCGAAGCAGAAAAACATTTTAATAAAATTAATAGAAAAGTGCTAAATAAGTGTCTGAAAAGTGGTTAGATACTTTCTTTCGCAAACTACGCAGTAGCCAACGCGAAGCTTATATTCTCGTTCTGCGAAGTGAAAAAATGAAAAAGTTTTGTTAATTTTTTCATATAATTTTGTTTTTCTGATTTACGTTTCTGCAAAAGAAATTGCATCGAGAGCTTTACAACTTTATTAAATCTTTTCATTTTATCACTTCACAGGAAGAGGATTGAACAACAACCAGAGGCAGATTATTTTATATGCTGTATAAAAAACAGTGTAAAACAATTTAGTACTTAAATTTAATGTCTTTTAAAATAAGCTCTTAAATATTATATGCAAGTTAATATTTACATTTAGTTTAGTTTTACTTTTGATTTTCTAACGTTATCAATAATATCATTGTTTGCAGTATTTTGTTAAAATTAATTTGATGCTTAGTACTATTAACCAAATTGTGACTCTCGTTTACTCTTGGTTTGAATTTTTATATTTGAAATGCAAAAGTTTAAAATATTTGAAGCAACATTTAAAAATGTATGACAAAATAGTAGTAGTATTTCGTACTTAAGCCAAAATTTTCTAAAAAATTTTGTCATACAATATATGCAAAGACATAACCGCGAAATGTTTACTTGATGATACCATCAACAGCCTAGAAAATGGGTTGAACTCTACAATAAACAGAACTAAGTGTACAGTTTAAAAAACTACGAATTAATAATGACTTCGGACCATTAATGACTAAGGTGTAATAAATATGTAAGCAACAGGGTTTACTTCAAAGCTACTATATTAGCGGTAAGTTATAAACAATCTATACTTTTTATGTGTCGGGAAATTCTGTCAAAATACTATTACGGGTTGCGGGTTATAAACGCTATACAATACAATCAAGTTGTTTCCGTACTTTTAAGCCTATTTAGCACAAAAGTTATAAAAATACTGGCTATTCTAAACTTATTTAACCTTGTCCATATTGGAATTAAGGGAACTAGATTAGGAATTTACTAAATTCATGCATTAAGAATTAGTTTTTCAATGCTGACTAAAACTCTGATTTTAAGCTTAAAATTCGTGTTTAGTAGCAAACTATGCTTAAACTCCGAAATTTACTGACTGAAATTCGATTTAAGTTAAAATCAGCACGAAAAACTTGCTCCTAATAGAAAATTAAAAAATGTCTATTTATAGCTTAGCTTAAACTTAACTTAAATTGAAAACTTATTGAATAACAACTCAAACGAAATCATTGAGAAAATTAAATAACGTCATGTTTCCCGAGCTGGCTCTATACTAGGATTTTGTTTCATCGTCGTCTACGTCATCATCATCATCATCACCATTTTTGACGCTGGAACTTGTTATCGGTTCCAACGATGAAAGCAAATCAGCACTTGAACCTGTTATGGGTATTTGACCAGCTGTATTTGTAGGCGCTGGTATTAATGCGGGTGTCATAACGGGTACCATCGTTGGTGCTACGCAATCCACGCCTGGAGCTGTACTTATGGAGCGGGCGAATTTGATTTTTTGTCTTTCGATACGTTCTTTTTCACGTGTCGCCTTCAGCTTTTCGAAATCATCACCCTCATCGGCATTAGCGATGGTCTCATTGGTTGATCTCAGCTCAATATCCTCAACTGCGATATCATACAGGAGAGATAAAAACATGGAAATCATTAGTTTAAAAAAAAAAAAGAGATTTGAGTTAACAATTTAAATACAACATTTGATAAAAACTTCTGAAACTACGTTCAACAACTCTTAACATGCTCATCATAGAGTTTGCTACACGTTACAAAACTCGATTCATTCCAGTGTTTTGTGCATAAAGTTAGCTCCGCCATTCTGGATTTATTTTGACAACAAAAATATGTGCTGCGATGTGCCCTTTGGTTGCTATCATGGGACGCTTTAGAATAAAAAATTTGAATAGTTGGACTGTTTTGAAAATTTCAGAATTTTTGATATCCACAGAGAGAAAAAATGAAGCATTCTAAGCTTGAATCAAGCAAATCAAGCTATCAGTTTACACTCAAGCGTAAATTTCTTAATTCAAGCATTATTTTGCTAGAATTGAGCAAATTTAAAACACATGATATTAAGAAACAAAAATGCTTATTCAAGACAAATATTTGCTTGAAGTAAGAAAAATTTGCTTCATTCAAGTAACAATTTGCTGAAAACTAGAATAATTTGCTTAATTCAAGTAAACAATTTTCTTAATACTAAAATGTTTTGCTTGATATTAGAAACTTAATGTTCTTATTGGCATGCTAATAATTCACAACATGTTTACATGAAAACATGTTTAAGATGGTGCGGATTGACAATTATGGCATGGTTCGGAAGCGCAGTGTCTTATCTGTTACTTTACTTGGACTTACATGTTTCACTAAATAGTAAAAAAAAATCGTAAAAGCCGCTTATAATTTGCGAAAAAATGTAGAAATCACGACGGAATTGAAGTGTGGATAAAGAAGATTACGGAATTGGACCTAAAAATATATACACGGCTTTCTGTTTAATATGGTGGTGGAAACGTTATGTTATGGGGTGTATGAGTGCAAATTCAGTAGACAATATCCAGTTCATAACTGACAGAATAAAACATCAGCAGTACTTTTAGTGTTCAAAATTGAACTGGACTGTGCAAACAAAATAACAACGGTTAATTATTCTTCCATATTTATTTTATCACCTTCAAAATAATCACCATCGAAGGCCATACACATATATGGCAAATATGATGGTTGTTGAACGATATTGATTGACATTGCTTTTAGTCATATAATCGCATACAATGCGTGATGTGTGAGCTGATGCATTATCGTGGTGCAAAAACCATGAATTGTCCTTCCATAATTCTGGTATATTTTGCCGAATATTCTCGCGCAAGCGCTTTAAAACACTCAAATAATATTGAGTGTTGACCGATTGATCTTGCGGAAGGAATTTCGAGTGCACGACACCTTGAGAATCGAAGAAAACAGTCAACATCACCTTAATTTATTAGCGACTTTGTTGTGGATTTATGGGTTTCTTTTTGCACACAGGTTGCTCGCAACATTTTCAATGCATCCGGACAAGAAGTTCCGTTGGTAAAACACAATTTCAAACACGCTCGTTGCTCAACTTTTTTTTATGAAATTCGCAGGTCAGACTTGAAGTGAACTTGTTTACAAAGCAATAAGAAAGAGAGTACGTAAGGGCGATGTTATGTAGACGGTCATGGGCACGGCACGGGCACGTATTTTTTATCTCTTTTTCCGTTTGATAAAAGTCGTGCCCAAAGTATGTTATGCTGGCGGTCATTTCATCCATAATCACTACTACTCTTTTTGCTACTTTTAGTACTTAATGCAAAAAGGTATCACGACAATGAGCATGAAGAGTGTTGCTGTTAAGCAGGTTTCATTACTACTTTAAGACATTTCGTACTGAAAGTGTAATATTTTCATGCAAAAACACAAATATTTTGAATATTTCCACAACGTAACACTGTTTTGATCCAGTGATATAATATCGACAGCCGAATCATTTGGTGACCGCGGTGGTCAAAATTTATTCCATCAATCATTCCCTCAAATTTCCCTTTTGCATTGAAACAACAAAAATGCGTGACGGCGCCCGTCTACATAACATTGCCCAAACAGATCGCACTAAAAATTAGAGCCCAAGCATGGTTGAATAAATAAGGTTGTCTCGGGGTTGATCGTACTCTTTTCTCAGTAGCCATAATTGTCAAAATCAACGAAAAGCAATAACAACAATTTCATCGGCTTTACATGTTATCAATTTTCGCTTTCAGATTTTGTATGAGCTGTCAACTTCGATTTGACATTTATGGGAACTCGCTCTCACCCATGCGACAACCCATGGTATAATAATACAAGGTAGCATTGACAGTTGCTTGGGAAACCATCTCCTGTCAAAAAATATACTCAAAAAGAGAGCGCTCACAATCGGCCATTGAAAACACAAACAATGTTGAAAACGAAGAAGTGAAAAAAACAACAACTTCAGCAACTGCAGATGCATTTGCACAAACAGTTGTTTTTGACAGGAGATGTTTTCTTGTAGAAGAGGAATAAGCAGTTGTCAATGCTACCTTGTATTATTATACCATGATTCATACTGTTTATATACCGTTAGAATGGAGACATTTTACTGATAATTTAAAAAGAGAAAAAAGTTCAGCTTTGAGCTTATGTATTTAGGCCGTGTGCGAATTGATCTAAATTGACTGACTTTTCTAAATTATTGGAAGTTTGCCGGTAATGCAGTGCTTGTCTAAAATTTATTAAATTTTGGAGTAGACTTTTCATGACTAAATTGAAAGTTGCCATATTTTTGTGTATGATCTTCTTGGGAAACTAAGTGGCAATTTTGAATTGAACAAAAGGGAAAAAAGCATCCAAATTGACGAATTAATTCTTACAGGTTAATTTTTTTTTAATTAAAATTTTATATATTGCTTATTTAAGAATATTTTCTTTGTAGATTTCATCCGAATTTAGAAAAAATAAGCTCTTAATTGCTACAAAAAAACTTACGTTATGTAGTCGAGCATCTGGCAGCGTTGAGCTTTTATGTATTATTGCTTGCTCGCCAATGTGAAGAAAAGAGATAGCAATAGGTGCTACAATAGGTTCTTAAATTTAGTTGTCAAATGTTATTTCGCACAGTTAGGTCAGCTGTTTTGCTAAATGTTTGCAGGGCTGAAAATTTCCATTGAATTTCCATAGAAAAGTCGTTTCCTAAATTTTAGTCTAATTCGCACACAGCCTTAGACTCAAAGAGAGACTTTATAAGAGCAAAGAAGTGCTATTTAATTTGTCGCCACTGTATATAATAACACATATCTAATCTTATATGTAAGATAGAAAAATCACATAAGCAATTTGATTGACTTTAATTCAAAAGTATTTATAAATGGTTAGGTACGCATACTATATATGGGCAAGGATTTAAACAAATAATAATTACTAATATTTTTGTGAGGTACTGTAAATGAAAGAGCGCCGCCGAGTTATTTTTTCACGATCAGGATAGATGTGTTTAATAATTGATTCTTTGGATTTCTCTGATTTGACAGCTGATTCTAGACCTCAGAAATGCATTGACTTTTGAGTTTTGAAGAAATGCAATGCGAAATGCGAAATGCGAAAACTCCTGCTCAATATCAGGTCAGCAGGAATTGTTGAACATTTTTTTTGTCACAGTGCTATTGCATCGTGACCATCTTCAAGAAATGCTACAACTAAAAACAGATCTAGGTCTGTTACTGTCTAAACAACAGCTCTAAACAGAACACGATGTAAAAAACACAACTTCTTTGAAAATAATTTGTTTCTGGTCTTAAAATTAATAAATATGGACATTTTTTTAACCTATCATAAGAAAATTATAGCACCATCTGAGCAAATCACAGCACAATATCGAAATTTCTCGAAACTTAAGGACAACATTTTTGTTTGCTCTTAATTTCGCTTTTAATATCATATTTAAAAGAAAAAATAATAATAATGGCGCACTAAAATGTGCTAGTTTTTTAAAAATTTGTACCATTTAAATAATGTTTTTTCATGCAGATCAGCTTTTTTTTCTTAATTTTAACTAAAAAATGGCGATGCTTACTTTATGCTCATCATTAGTTAAAAACTATAAATTAAACTTTGATCTTTGGGTCAACGCCAGCGACAAAGTGTCTTATTAGTATAACGAAAAAATAACTCGTGTTAATCTAGCCTCAATATAAATAACAACATAGGGACAATTTCAATCAAATCATTAATTTTGAGGGGAACCATCAAAACTACTTATTTACCCGTCGATATAAACCATTTGAAAACTTGCGGTGCCGCTGCAGTTCGTTCTGATAACCGATTTTGGAAAACAGTTAATTTAATTCATATATATATATAAGTATATATAAATAAATAAGTATGTAGCTCAAGACTCTGCCACAGCTGTAGCTGTAGCATAAAGACATTGAATTACTTACCAGTCTCACGACTGCCCTTATCCTTATGACCCTTTTCGAACAACGACTTAACGCTGTCGCCAATCGGTGTGTTGGGCTCAGTCTGTGCCATGCGCAGACTGTCAGCCCCAGGAGCTGAGGTACTTAACAGCGCTTCGACACCACCGGGCGGGAATAGAGTTGGTTCCATTGCGGAATTTGTGCGTATATAGGACGGGGGACGTTGCGGTATATCGATGGGGTTGGTGCGACTATTCGAGTCAGCACTCGAGCCCTGCATGAAGATATCGCGCACATTGGGTCGCGGCGGTTCATTGGCGCGCTGCGAGGTGATTGTCGTCTGTTCATCGACCTCTTCGATGACTTGATCTGTGATGCGCAGACTGCCGGGTGGCTTGAGGTTGGCATTTGCCAAGCTTGCTGAACTAGCACTGCCAGGAAAACGATATCTCGGATTCTCCTCATTCGGCGTAAGCGAGCCGGGGCGACTATCTTCGCGACTTAAGAATCGCTTGAGCGCTGAAGCGACAGTGTTGACACGCGACAAAGTGCCGCTGAGACTGACCAAACTGGGTGAAGAACCAGGACGTGTTTTGCCATTGCCAGCGGTAAAGTGTATGCCACTTGCATCATCAGCCTAAAAGAGATTGCGGGAAGAGAGTGTTAGTTAAATTGTGATCAATAGTTGTTTAATTTAATTAGATACTCCTTTGCTTTCGTAGCTTATTTAAGAGTTTGAGTAGGTTAGTTGTTAAGCGCAGTTTATCATGTGGGGTCTCGAAGTGCTTTTAAGGTGCAATCAGAAGATAGAAAAATAAATGTTTTTTTTTTGTGCAAAGCGTGCAGTCTGTACAAGATTGAAATACAAGGGAAGAGGGCTTTTGTGGGTCCCAAATGAACATATGTAATTGACAGAGGAATTGATTTTATACGGCCTTTTTAAAATACTTTTAACTTTATTTAGAAACGTTCAGCTGAAAAGTTCAATTGTTTTGACGTGACTACGTTAAGTTTGGTTTCCGAAAAATTGGATAAAACCATTTTTCCAACATGCATCGGCGTTGCATGGAATTGTTACTCAATGAGAATAGCTATCATGGTAAAAGTAATGACACGACATTAAAGGTTAGTTTTTTGACTTTATGACAAAATAAATTAAACAAAAAATTAAAGACGTCATCGGGACGAGTAGGGAGCTACCTAAGCAACGAAACTACAAAGAAGTTGCATGGAACTATAACGCACTATGTATAAGTGCTAAGGGGGAAAAAAATATTATAAAGGCAGTAAAGGTTGGTTTTTAGCTCTCATGAAAAAAAATAGACAAAAAATTCATTAAGTCATGAGACCGCGGAGAGACTTTAACTTTATAACAAAAATAAATAAAAAAAAATTAAAGACGTCATTGGGACGTGAAAGGAGACTGTTGAAGCAACGAAACTGCAAATTTGCTGAAGTTGAAATTTCAACTTGCTATACAGGGTGGGCCATTTAGTGTTTTCTTTTGAAATCATTGGTTAATTTGACACTGACAGCTGTTTCCCGCTTGAAATCTTGACATGAAGTCAGTATCATATCTTCAAGGAAAGAAATGAGTCGCTTTACGCTTGAAGAACTTTGGGAAATATTGGAAATTTATTTCCAAAGTCAGTGCTGTGTAGCCCAAACAGTGCGTTATTTGAAAAGAAGTTTTGAAGACCGAAATGAAGCACCCACCGCGCCTGCTGTACGCAAGTGTTTGCAAAAAGTTCGTGAGACTGGTATGCTTGAGACAACACTCATGATCTCGTCGTCGTACGGTGCGCACAGACGAGAATGTGACTGCTGTAGCCGAGAGTGTGAGACTCAATTCACGAACATCAACTCGCCATCGATCTCAACGGTGGGCGTTACAAAGCCATGTTAACCGACTTTTTTTTACTAAAGTTGGAGACACGAATTTCGACGACCTCTGGTTTATGCAGGATGGCGCACCATGCCACGCAGCTCATGACACAATCGATCTTTTGCGACCAAATTCCTAAATCGTGTTATCAGCCGTCTTTGGACTTTTTTTTTGTAGAGAACCGTGAAGAACCGATATTATGCCAACAATCCGGAAACGATTCAACAACTTAAGGCCAATATCATCCAACCAATCCGTGAGCTACAGTCCGAAACCATCAACAAGGTCTTGGAAAATTGGAGCGACAGAATGCGCTACTGCTACTGGAGTGACTGACTAATAAAGCCATAATACATGGGAAAAATTTAATTTTGTTCAATTTATTACATTTAAAAAAAAAACTTGTATTTGGCCAACCCTGTATATGTAGGTAACAACACATTATACGCCAGTAAAGGCTGAATCCGATTCCTCATGACAAAAATAGACCAACATTTAATGACGTCATGAGGCAGCGGAGAGAACCGCTTCAAGATCGAAAATACAAATATCATGCAACGCCGTCGGTAAATTATTAGTCGGTGAGTAAAAAAGAAGATGGCTGTAAAGTGGACACACCCGTACATTTTGAAGTGACTGCGTTTCTTCAACTTTTTCCTTAATCCTATCCATATCTTCTCCTTTATCCGTATCCTTTTCTTTTTCCCAAACTTGTCTCTCATCCTTATTCTTATATTTGTCATAAAAATTATCCACTTCTTGCCAAAAGTCTTGATTTAATCCATGCCCAAATTCCTAATCTTGTCTTTGGCGAATTACTTTCTTAATCTTTGTCCCACTCATTTTTCCAATCTTTCCCCTTATCATTCTCTCAATTCTTGTCGTAGAAAAGCTTTCTGAAATTATTGTTTTAGTGGCTTCGATTCATATACTGTACACAAGGGCGTATCGAAGAATTTAGATTGTATTCTAAGATGTCTCAAAAGTTGCATGGAATTGTCAAGATCACCCAAAAAAATAAAGAAAGTCTTCCTCTCATTTCCAAAATCAAAGCTTTTTCAGATCGTTATTTTTTACAGTTTTTCTCAAAAAACAACTTTGTCCTTGCGGGAGAGGAAGACAATCCCATCCAACTTTTGAAACCTCTTAGAATGTGAAATTCGAAATGGTTATTCAAAAAGCCCTACTGTAGCCTAGTCAAATTCCGTGAAAAGGTTTTGTGTTAAGTTCTTTAACAAGAGCCTACAATATAAGTCCTGTAATTTAAAAAAAATTATAATTTGCCTATGATGTGTAAATATGTACTTATCAACAAATTTATCCCATGTATTCGGAAAAAAATTTAAGTATTTGGTCCGGGCCGCTCATTATAATAGCTTCAAATTCCGAATAAAATGGCTCGAGTTCGAAATAACTTGTTCTCTCCTCTTTGTCTTTATACAATGAGCTTAAAGAGCATTTTTCATTTTATAACTGTATCTTACACAAGGTGTTGGCTATTATGAAGTGGGACAAGGAGATATCTGCTAGGGAGTTAACAGTCTTTTAGTTTATTGCAGGGGCAACTGTTTCTTATTTTTTTTTTAAATTTTCGATTTTGCCGACATTTACACCCACTTTTCCATGTATTTCATATTGTACCGTTATATTATTAATGCCGATATATTTTGTAAAAATTAAGCATAAAATAAATAGTAAGTAGTTAAAAATTAGAAGATAGAATTAGAAGCTTTTATACACCTACTTTTACACCTTGTATTTCATCTTATACCGTTATTTTATTAGTACCAATATATGTATTTTGTGAAAATAAGTTAAGCATAAAATAAATAATAGTTAAAGATTAGAAGATAGAATTTGAGTCAAAAAGTTAGTTCAGAGTCTTAAGACTAGGTCCACAACAAAAAGCTCGCCTACAAGGAATTAAAAATGTGCAGTATTTTGTTTTTCTTTTTTTTAAAAACCATTGTAAGCATTTGTACTATACTCGTACCACATATGTTATATACATTATATGTTTAAGCTTAAAATTATCACATTATTAATTGTTAGAACTACCACAGTCACCATTCTTAACTAATCTTAATAATTTTGAGCATAATCGTCAAGGATTTGTGTGAACCATTCACCGTCTGTAACGCCAATTCGATCTAAATTTACAACACATACAGAAGTAGAGAGAGTTAGAAACGTTGTATTATAAATGTATAAGTATGTATGTATGTATGTTTTGTTTTTGCATAGTAGTGTTAGGTAAGCCAATTTGAATGTTTGCAGAACACAGTAATTGTATCGTTTGATTCTAACCTCCTCTTCTTGAATACTGTCAGGGAATTTATAATTAACGGTCTGCACTTGGCCCATTTGGGCATCTTTACCAACCATTTCGTCGATGCGCACGCTCGACAAATTACTCGGCATGGCATTGTCTTTCGAGACTTCAATTTTTGCCGTTGACGGTTCGGGATGTTCTTCGCGAAAACGTTCCGTAGCAATAGTATAGGGCAGTTCATTGGGAAATACATCGTCCCAGTATTGATCCTTAATCAGCTCAGGATGATCGTGATGCATTTCGTCGACAATGAGATAGGAAACTTGTAGATTGCGATCGACCATCCAGTTGACCTAGTTGCAAGATATTAAAAAAACTTTTAGAATTAGTATATTTTGGGGTTTTACCTCAAAATCATCATCATCTTCGCCGAAAGGATTTATAAGCGACTCGGCCACTTTGAGCCAACCCATGTAGAAGAAGAATTGCAGTGTTGTAAATATGGGAAAATACAGATCGATCTTGTTGTTATCGGTGACACCTTTTTCCACAGTCCACTGTTGACCCATGACACAACACAAAAAGTACGAATACACTGCAAGCGTTACCACCTGGGTGTAGACCAGCGGCACGCTTATCGTGTCGTACGATATCAGTAGACCACACTGACCACGAAACTTATTCAATTCATCGATAATAGTTTTGACCGCAAAATCGTCACGTATGCGGCCTTCCTTACGTGCTCGCGTTATAATACTGGCCGCCCAAACGATCGGCAACCAATGTTTAGAGTGTCGCGGAAATCCCTTATTCATGCTCTCAATGATCTCCTTTTCATTCTCATTTAATAGACCTGCTTCCACTAGATTGCTAAGATTGGGAAAACGTTTCTTCACACGTGGCGATATATTTATCATCACCATGGTCAGACATAGGCAGACATAACGCATGATCGTGCGTCGCATAACACGTCCGCGTTCATCCTGTCCATGCACATTCGATGAGACGAAGACAGCAATGGGATCGGGCCATGGTATGCTGGTGTATTGGTTCCACCAGCGTGTCATGACAATCGAGACATAGAAGCCAAGCACAAACGAGAGCGGAATGAGATCACTGTAATTGTCGCAATACTTGACGATTGCCTCGAATACTCTGAAATGAAAAATGGCTTTAATCTTTAAGTATTTGTTGGTAATTAAAATGTTAGGGGGTACTAACTCTTTTTGAGGCTCATCGAGTATAAAACGATAGGTTATATTGAGCAGGTAGTAGAGGAAGAGAAAGGCTATTAGATCTAGCCAAACCAATTTGTAAATACTACCGCGCCACCTGAAAGAGAAAAACGTAAGAGAAACATTATTAATGGAGTGAAGTAAATATCAAGGGTTAAACTAATTGAAATTAATTGTAAATAATTCATTTATTAAATACAATAAACTACAAATTTTAAGCAAAGAATCCTACTTCTTAAAAAAATTTTCTATAAAATCGATTCTTAGAGATCCTAAGTTTCAATGGGAACATCCATCATTGATGTTTTATATGAGTTCAAAAAGATACGAGTAACTTTTGATTAGCAACTCCTTTGCACTCAATTGAAAAACACTTTGGAACCAGCCACCGAAGACAAATGATTCTCCACGCTCCATCGACTCAGCGCCAAATGTCATGTTTGAACATTCAAAACATCGAATTGATGGGTATCCGCCGAACAACCCTTCAAGTTAACTTCGTATACTTTTACGAGAATCTTAAAGTGGAAATCTTGAATTCGAATGAGATCAGAAAGATATGATAAATCAAATAATACATGATATATACATTGAATACTTTTATTTTATAAAGAAAAATGTTTGCATTTCTCTAGCAAAAATACTACTAAATAATTATGATCTATTTAATGCTTATTTTTTAAGTGTAAGTCCTAAATTTAATAATTAATTTTCAAAAAATAGTTTTTTTTTTATTTAACTAAATATGTTCCTTAACATTACAGAAGCACTCTACTAAAACCGTTTTGAGAAATTCGGCAGTAAAAAAAGTTAAACTGCTACCTTCACCGAGAAAATAAAAATCGTAGGTTTATACATATTGGCTTTTGTAAAATAAAAATTTACTGCAATACCCGATTACACAATCATTTATAAATAAGTACAAAAGTTTATTGTACAAATTGTACATAATTTTAGAATGAAAACTTCGATACTTTATACAAGAAATAAAAAAGTTTCATGATAAAAGTCAAAAATTGTAATTTAATGAAATGAAACCCTTACCCTTACCTTTATCTCTGTCTCTGTCTCTGTCTCTATCTCTATCTCTGTCTCTATCTCTATCTCTATCTCTATCTCTATCTCTATCTCTATCTCTATCTCTATCTCTATCTCTATCTCTATCTCTATCTCTATCTCTATCTCTATCTCTATCTCTATCTCTATCTCTATCTCTATCTCTATCTCTATCTCTATCTCTATCTCTATCTCTATCTCTATTTCTATCTCTATCTCTATCTGTATCTTTATCTTTATCTTTATCTTTATCTTTATCTTTATCTTTGTCTTTATCTTTATCTTTGTCTTTATTTTATCTTTATCTTTATCTTTATCTTTATCTTTATCTTTATCTCTATCTTTATCTCTATCTCTATCTCTATCTCTATCTCTATCTTCATCTTCATCTTCATCTTTATCTTTATCTTTATCTTTATCTTTATCTTTATCTTTATCTTTATCTTTATCTTTATCTTTATCTTTATCTTTATCTTTATCTTTATCTTTATCTTTATCTTTATCTTTATCTTTATCTTTATCTTTATCTTTATCTTTATCTTTATCTTTATCTTTATCTTTATCTTTATCTTTATCTTTATCCTTATCCTTATCCTTATCCTTATCCTTATCCTTATCCTTATCCTTATCCTTATCCTTATCCTTATCCTTATCCTTATCCTTATCCTTATCCTTATCCTTATCCTTATCCTTATCCTTATCCTTATCCTTATCCTTATTCTTATCCTTAACCTTAACCTTAACCTTATCCTTATCCTTAACCTTAACCTTATCCTTATCCTTATTCTTACCCTTATCCTTATCCTTATCCTTATCCTTATCCTTATCCTTATCCTCATCCTTATCCTTATCCTTATCCTTATCCTTATCCTTATCCTTATCCTTATCCTTATCCTTATCATTATCCTTATCCTTATCCTTATCCTTATCCTAATCCTAATCCTTACCCTTATCCTTATCCTTATCCTTATCCTTATCATTATCCTTATCCTTATCCTTATCCTTATCCTTATCCTTATCCTTATCCTTATCCTTATCCTTATCCTTATCCGTATCCTTATCCTTATCCTTATCCTTATCCTTATCCTTATCCTTATCCTTATCCGTATCCTTATCCTTATCCTTATCCTTATCCTTATCCTTATCCTTATCGTTATATCTGTCTTTATCTTTATTCATATCCATATCCTTATCCTTATCCTTATCCTTATCCTTATCCTTATCCTTATCCTTATCCTTATCCTTATCCTTATCCTTATCCTTATCCTTATCCTTATCCTTATCCTTATCCTTATCCTTATCCTTATGCTTATCCTTATCCTTATCCTTATTTTTATCCTTATACTTATCTTTATCCTTTTTTTTTCTATTTTTATCAAGGGGTCAAAAACATTGGCTTCACTATCATTCCATAGAATTTACTGTAGCGCCAATAGTCATGGAATTATAATTTCATAAAAAGATTTTTTATTGTTAATGCATTTTCGGTTAGAGTCGGGTACTTTGGTCTACAGAAACCGGTTGAAAAATGCAACTGCACATCGATGTGGATAGCTCTGCTCACGATACCATGATACGCCCTGAGAGGCCGGTTAATAATATCATATTCGTTTTATAAAATTTACCGTAGTGCATATACTCATCGAGTAATAATTTCATGCAACACCGTTGCATGATTGCTATGTTTTCAATCTTGGAGAAACTCTGTCCGCAGTAGCATGAAGTCGTGATTTTTTGCCTTGAGGCCTAAGAACCAGCCATTACAGGCGTTAAATCAGCCATTAAATTTTGAACGTATCACTCATACGGGTTGACCACCTCCGATGTTGCTCAAATTTTCAGAATTGAATCTTCCTTCTCATGAAATAAAAACACTAATTTGAGTAAAAAAATTTTTACATTTTTTTCAAGTTTTTACGTAACATTAAAATTTCGTCAAAATGGGAGAAAAAGTGAAATTACCTTACTCTTGAAAAATCATATATTCAACAAAACTAACTCGATTAAAGCCAAAAATCTGGAGGGTTATATTTTTCTTTCTATTTTAATAATTTATTTAATATTTTTTAAACGACCACCTACCATACTACTTCCATATAACCATACTATGTACATTAGACTGTGCCTCAAAAAAAAAGTTCGCCGTATACCAGCGAATATGACGCGTATTCGCAAGACAATTACGAAAAAAAACAATTTTTTTTTGACCGAACGTAGGGGTCGCGCATTGACATATTTCTTTATATCTCTGGTGTTTAGAGTCGGATTTTAAAGTTTGGTACATCAATGTTTTTGTCTCAAGGAGACCAATATTACCTCTATAGAGGTCATTGGCCTCAACCTCACGGTTCTAGTACTTACCTTCCAGATCTCAGTTCCTACTATCCTAATGTGCCACCCTAATATCAAAAAAATAAAGCTCTTAAAATATCATTAATCTTTTGCTCAGGGAGTATATCGATATTTCCAACAGAACTATTTTTAAAACATTTTTGAAAAGATTTTGCCGAACGTAGGGCTCCCTTTTTTAATTTTCATCATATCATCGGTATTAAAAGTCTGATCATATTAAATGACATATCGATGTTTTTATCTGAAAGAGACCAATTATTTTTGCTCCAAAATAAAAAAAAACATATCTGGAGAGTAAGAATAGAACGGTGCACCTAGAGGTCATATTGGTCTTCTTGAGACAAAAACATTGATGTACCAAACTTTAAAATCCGACTGTAAACACCAGGGATATAAAGATATATATCAATGAGCGACCCCTACGTTCGGTCCAAAAAAATTTTTTTTTAGTAATTGTCTTGCAAAAACGCGTCATATTCGCTGGTATACGGTGCACTTTTATTTAGGTTCAGTCTAATGTACATACATAGTATGGTTGTATGGAAGTAGTATGGTAGGTGGTCGTTTAAAAAATATTAAATAAATTATTAAAATAGAAAGAAAAATAACACCCACATGATTTTTGGCAGAAAGAAAGGTAATAAAATAAACTTTCTGAAAATATTTTTTTTCAATTTTTAAAGTGGGGAAAAATCCTATTTTTATGACTTCCAAAATTTGACCTTGAAGTTAAGAAACTTAAAAAAAATAATTTTGTTTTTTTATATTTTTATAAAAAACAACTATTTATTGTCTTTTCGAAAATACCTCAAACGTGAAAATCGAGTTTGTTTTGTTGAATATATGATTTTTCAAGAGTAAGGCAATTTCACTTTTTCTCCCATTTTGACGAAATTTTAATGTTACGTAAAAACTTGAAAAAAAATGTAAAAATTTTTTTACTCAAATTAGTGTTTTTATTTCATGAGAAGATTCAATTCTGAAAATTTGAGCAAAATCGGGGGTGATCAACCCGTAATTTACGTTTTTTTGATGCGTTTAATTTGGAATGGCTGAAATGCTTTTTACCATGACACCTATACCGTAGCGAGTAATAATATCATGTAACAAATTTGCAATTTCGTTGTTTAAGCAGGTCCCTCCTCGCTCCAATGACGTATTTTTTTCTTTAAGCATTATTGTCGTACGGTCGAGGAAATCACCGTTACTGGCGTAATGTAACTTTTCTCTTAACACCTATACTACATTTGTTGCATGAGTAACAATTTCATGCAACGCCTATGAATTTTGAAAAACTGCTATAACTTCAAATTTTTTTTTGTACTTCAGTTAATACTCGCATTTAATAGTTTTAAAGTTAAAAATGTTATAAAAAAAGAAACGCAATATCTTTTAATACTTAAGATGGTTTTTAAAATTTTGGCCATTTGCCATTTTTCTGCAAAAATTTTCTTAGAGAGAAAAATAAATGGGATTTTGCTGATGAGTTTTAACCTTTTTTTTTTAATAATCTTTTACCTAGATTATTGATCTGTTACTTACTTTTCAGTATCTACCAACTGTTGAAATTCTGAAGGACTATAAATACTGAATTGAATCAAAGTTTCAATTAATTTAAGCTCTCCACTTTAACGCGTCAGCCTAAACAATTGAAAGAATATAAAATTTTAGAGATAATGCGAACAAAACGTTAGTTTTTAATAACATTTAATAAGCATGATAAGGGTGGCTATCGTCGTATGAACACTGTTATTTATAAACAATGACAGCATCAGAGGCAAAAGGCGTTATTTAGACATAGACGTCACACTTAAGCTGGTTTTAACAACAGCAAGCGGAGCATTACCCAAAAATTACCTTCCAAATTGTTTTCCACTTCAATCAGAATCTCAATTCTCTAATCTTAGATCTCAAGCTTATTATTTCTTAAACAAGCATATTCCATATGAGTTCCCAATCATAAAACTTTTATTTTCACAACTTTAATTTGAACGATCAGTGCAATCTTATCAGACTTCAAAAAGTGCGATAAGTGACAGAAAATATTTGTAGCTATAGAGTATCTATGAATAACATCTTAGTGCTAATCGAGCAAAATGAAGTCATTGGAATAAAAAAAAAAAACGAACCGACATTACGATGGAGTAAGAAATGCCAAATGATGATTATGAAAATTCTTAAAATATAAATTGGCATCATCACATGTAGTACGAACATTATTTCTTAGAACAAATATTAGTCAGAAAAAATAAGTAGATGTATCTTAACGAACCGGCAAGATCTTGTTAGCACCTAAGATCTTGTGTTAATTCAGCTATGGAATAATGGCAACTAAGGTTCAAAGTGACAACATATAATTCACTTTTACTACAGCTTTATTAAGAAAAACACATTACAACAAACAATTCATTGATGAAATGCAAATACACGACAAATATTAAATAGGTGAATATTAAAAAAAAAAAAAAGCAATCTCACGGCCAGAATCAAATTAACACCATATTTACTTATATTTCTATTTTTTTCAAAAAAACATGCGCAAAAAACAGGCTTATCTCTTAGCTGATAATGTCAGGTTGTTTAACAATGTTTCACGCTTGCTTATTCGTTATGCAATCTAGTTTAATTATGCCATCAATGCTAATCACAGGTTTCCATCTTATCATCATTAACTGGGTAATAATGAGTGATAGCGGCATAGCGTTGACAGCATGATTTACGAGGACGGGGACAAATCAAAACTTGATTACTTCTTATTCAGTCTAGAATTAAAGGACTTCGCATTTGTTGGCAGCTTCAAAAAGCGGCTAGACCAAGTGAGCTAGTATTATCTTTATTACATGCACTTGACATTGATAAAAATTTCCAGTTATTATGTGCAGACTTAATGGCGCCAGATTTATGGTTTTGCATCGCTGCTTTGAAGGCATGAAACTAATATATGTCAAAATTCGGAGCACATTGGAAGTTTGTTGAAATGAAGTAGCATTTCAAATGAAACGCAAGGGAGACAAGCAATTAAGAGGCTGTTCGGGGGGCGGATCAAAGAATTGCCACTCAACACTCTACTATATAGTTCTGACCATAGTATAATAAAGAGAGAAGCTTAACGGTGGAGATCCAATGCTAAAAACTGTCAGAAAAACACCGAACAACAAACAACAGCAAAAAAAAAACTGAAAATTATTTATATTGATTTTGACACTTTTGAATCCGAGAAAGAGAGAATTTTCAACCCAGAGCCCATGATACAATTATACAAGGTAGAAGTGACAGTTCTTTCGTCTTGCACCAACTGTCAAAATAATAGAACGAAAAAAGTAAAAAAGAAATAGAAAATTAAATGTACAGGCAAATGACAGTCGGTGCAAGACACTTGTGAGAAAATAGCCAGTTGTCACTCCTACCTTATATAATTGTATCATGCCCGAGCTTACCTTGTTTATTTTTCTATGGTTCTGAAAATGCAATTTGTCACTTAATTTTTGAGGCTTTAGTTTTTGGAGCGATGGCAGCACACTAAAAAAAAGATACGTTGCTTTTGTACACGTCACTTTATAAAGCTGGAAATGCATTCATTGCATTTGCATTTGCATATGCCTCCGTCTTCTCGCTGAGCGCAATGCAATTGAAATGTGTAAAAGCTTATGAGAGAGAATTTAAAGCTGGAAGTTCATTCACTGCATTTGCATATGCGTTCGTCTACTCGCTGAACGCAATGCAATAGAAATGTGTGAAAGCTTATCAGAGAGAGTTTATTGCCAACAAATGCCTACGTGCTTAACGTTGGAAAAACGAATTTACGCAAGAAAAGTAGAAAAAATTTCAACTTTTTTTGCGTAATTTGCGTTTTTTGACAGCTCGTTATTTTTAGGGATGGCTCTTGTAAATAAATTTTAAAAATTAAAAATGTTTACAATTTTTTCATTGTTAATTTCTTAAAGGAACTTTTTTATTCATGATTTTTTTTAAATTATAATTTAAGGCATTTTAAGTATTTTTGTGTAAATACGATAAAAACTCAACATTAAGAAAATACCAATTATTTTATAATTTTGTAGCCCTGCTTACTCTGAACGTCAAACACAATCATTGAACTCTGCCATAATTTTCTTGCGTAATTTGCGCCAGCGAGTAGACGGACGCATATGTAAATGAAGTGAATGAACTTCCAGCTTAAAGTGTCGGTAGTTTCTGTTGGGTTTTTCCAAAAGAAAGTAGGTTTTTTTCTGGTAGCCATCACTGTTGTCATCATAGATATGTCATGTCGTCGTTCGTAAATTATTGTGTTCTATATCACAAAATTGAAAAAATTGAGATAAGACTGATATATAGGCAAATTTTTCGAGATCTATAGATCTGTGTCATCACTTTGCTTTTATCTCTTATAGTTTTCGAAATATGAGACATCGACTTTAGAACACGCTATAGAACACTGTTGTGACAAGCTTCGTAACCTATTGTGTTCTATATGCCAAAAATCGTGCATATAGAACAAAAACGAAATAAAAATACTAAGTAAAAAAAATATTTTTTTATTTTGTTCTATATGCAAGTCTAAATAAAGTTATTAAAGTAATTATTTGGAGGTCTTTGTATTTTGCTTTTTTTTTGTTTTTTTCTGGTTTTTTCTTAGCTTCACATTGCACTTGGCAAATGAAATGAAACAAAAAAGAAAAAATTTTAGATTGCAGTTGGTAAATAAAATTAAACAAAAAAGAAAAGAAAACACCATCATAAATAACATAAGGTCAGAAGATAATTTTTACATCAACGTTTAAAAAAAGCTAAGAATAAGAATGGATAAGCAATAGATAAGAAGATATCATCGGAGAAAGTAAATGATGTGAAAAGTTTATACAACTTTTTATCACTTGATGCAGTGGCATACTACAATAGGGATATTCACGGGTTGATGCGAATTGCAAGAATGCGAAAATGCAACATATTTTTCGCACTAAAGCTAGGTCCACACGATACAACGGCTGTACAATCGCTCATCGTACAGCAGTTGGCTAATTTTACCATTCGACCGTGCAATATTGCAATAACTTCGTCGCACGCTTGCATCCAAACGATACAATAATCGCACACAACCGTCAAATAGCAGCCGATATTGGTACAACCGTTGTATCGTGTAGACCTAGCTTAACGCGTGAACATCAATATTGTTACTTTACGATAGCGGAAAGAAATATATTGCCACCTTATTTCAAAATAACAAAAACTTATTTAAATCAACGTGCAACTTAGCCTTTTTAAAGTTTTACCCAGATGGCAACTATGCTTGAAAACACCCATAACATGAATCAGCTGTTTCGCATCACTGTTTGTGCGCCTTCGCAATAGGTTTGAGCAGTGCGAAATTCAAGAAGAGTTGCAAAATTGCTTCTAATGTGTTTGTTGTTGGAATGAAGCAAAAATTCTCAATCTTGCATTTTCGCATCGTCGCAACTGTGTTTCGCATTAACCCGTGAATACCCCTAATAATTTGTTTAATACAATTTAAAATAAAGGTACAACTTTTTGTCTTCGTTTTTTTAACAAACTTGCTTCAATTAAAAAATCTCCGTAAATCAAGCATGAACTCTGTGGAATCGAAGTCAAATGAATTTGGTTAATTTTTTACTTGATTTTGTAGTCGAAACGTACCTTTTAAGAAATTAACAGGTATTGATTTAAGTGGACTCATAAGAACATATAAGATGAAGTTTAAAATTAAGTAAATATTATAATATATGAAATAAAGTTTTTGTTGAGTGAAATCATATTGCTTTTCATTTTTCCAATAAATATTACATTTTGTTCCATCTATATATATAAAAAAGGAGCTTATGTTTGTAAGGCCGCAATAGACTCCTAAACTACTCATCCGATTAGCATGAAAATTTGTGTAAAGAAGTTTTTTGGTACGATGCGTGTTTGTGGGCTATCAATTTTGATCCACCTTGAACACCAGAGGGCGCTGTAGTATACATTTTTTATGAAACTTCCTAAAACTCACAAACTGCTTATGCGATCAGAATGAAAAGTGGTATACAGTGGGTTTCATGTACGCTGAGTGTTTTGCTGCTATCTTTTTTGACCTATCTTGAACACCAGAGGGCGCTGTAGAACAAATTTTTCGCAAAACCACCTAAAACTCCCAAACCGCTCATTCGATTAGAATGAAAATTGGTACATAGTAGTTTCCAGGTACAATGAGTTTTTTGACAGTATCTTCTTTGAACCACCTTGGACACCAGATGGTGCTGTAGTACAAATTTTTTACAAAATCGCCTATTTTTAGTTGTTTTCTTAGGTTACATATGCAAATATATACAAAATATAAAATATTTCTTAAATTTAGTAAAACTAAATAAACTCCGTTATTTTGACATCAGAAACATGAACATATATTGAAAACTATGAAAAATTTTACTACAACGATATATTTAATGCAACATCGTTGCTCAATAATGAGAAAAAAACAATCAGAAATTTTATTTTGTGACGTTCGATTCAAATATCTCCGCTGCTTTTTTATACATTTTGTTAAATTTTTTTTGTCTTAAAGCTTCATCAAAGTACTATGAAAACCTTATTGCAAAAATACCGTTAGTTGAGTATATATATTTCATATATTTTTTTCAAAAAAGGTCTGAAATTTTGGAGTTTTCCTCAAAAAAAGGCTCAAAATTTGTTTTTGCTGTAAAAATAATTTAAATTCAAATTCGTAAATTTTCAACTCTATTCACAAATTATAACATTTATAAGCAAAAGTTATTTCAATTTTACGGAAAAATTAAAAACCATTTTTGTGATTCAAAAAACAAGGCCCTACCCTTGATTTTTTTGAAGAAATTTTTTTTTTCCAATATTGTGGTTTCATATTTTTGAACAAATTAACAAGCTAAAATAATACTTTATTAAAAAAAAATATCTCAGTATCTCTTACCAATCAAAAGTTATAGCCAATAATCTTTATTCAAAATTTATAGAAAAAGCAAAATGATGTCTGTGTGTTGGCTGGAAACTTCAAATTTGCTGAGTCGATAGAGCTGAAATTTTGGCAGTACATTTTTTCAAGCACAAGATGGTTTTAATTTCTGTCACACCCCCTTTTACCGCCCACAAATCAATTAAAAATGCTATATTTCCTACGGTTTTCGTGGATTTGGCTACATATTGGTAATTTAGTTTGTATGCTCACTGTCGGAAACTGTACTAAAACTGGGTAATGTCCATCTACTAGAAAACTGGGATGGGCATTATATAAGGGGGTGTGGCTCCGCCCATACAATTTGCATTATCGAATAGCTTTGAAAGTAAAACTAGCAATACTTACATACAAACTCAAAATGGAGTTACTATTTGGTGATCTCCTGGGAAACTGTAACAGGCAGTGGAAAATGACAGTAGTGTCAAACTATGAGTCTAAGAAAAGTTTTGAATACACCTATTATGTTCCCATATAGTTGCAGGGTGCAGCAACGCGCGCCGGGAATAAGGCTAGTATGCTATAAAACAAGAAGAGTTTCGTAAATAAGTGCATATAGAACAAATTATTTTTTTTTAAACGCATCTTACTCTAAAAAACGCTTCCAAAGATGAACATTTTTTTTGACAGAAAAAACCACAAACTCTTAAACTTTCCTTGGTAAGAAAATCGCGGCAGATTTTTCGGTTCAGTTTTTTACTAAACTTTAAACTTGATTTACCAAAAAAACATTTTTGTCATATAGAACACAATAATTTGCGAACGACGATGTGTTGACGTATGTATGTCAAACAGCTCAGCTGTTTGTTTACATTTAAAACTAATAAATAAATTTAGTTTTTTCTATTTTTCTTTGAAAGTCATGTTTTAAGAGTGTTTTAAAAATGGAAAACTTTGATGAGCATTAAGGCCATATTTTGCTCTTTTACTAATTTTTCAATCAGGGATGATCCTAGTTTTTTCGGAGGTTGACGATGACTAAATCAAGGCGTTAATGAAAACAAACAAATGCATTTGACAGTCAGAGAAATAACGAATGTTCTAAATTTGTTCGTTGGAAGCATTCACGGTGATTTAAAATTCGCACGAATTGAAAGAAAGTCACAAAGTCAATTGAGCTGACATTTGCGATTGGTTCATGAAACGAGACCTTTTTCTTATACGGCGTCTCCACAGGCAATAGTTCATATCATGATACTTATGTCAGACGATATATTGCCAGTGGAGACCGCTCATTGCTCATGAAGAGCAATATATGTATGTCATGATAAATATCTTGATAACTATTGCCTGCCATAAACTGTCAGTTTAGTAGTTTGACAGCCAATTTTTATTCATTTTGTTTTATTTTCTTAGCAAGACGCTTCTTAAAATTTTGTATAAGCGCTTGATATACATAGTTAAGTGAGTAAATACATATGTACAAGAATACATTTGCTTCAATGCAGCGAATATTCTTGTTTGATCGCATCTCACAAATGCTTATATCAAGATATGAAATGCCCTCATACAAAACTTTGTTTTGATATGGTTCATATCTGTCTGGCGAAATGGCAGCTGATCGGCAATAATTTATTGCCTGTGGAGACGCCGCACATTGGTTGAAGAGTGGCCGAAATTAATTTTTTTCATGTTCGCCGATTTGGATAATTTTTTGGTATTTTGTTGTCAGATATCTGAATATTATGATTCCTTAATATTAGGCTGATATATTCATTATTTGTTTGGACAGACATGCTCGAAGTTCATATATGTTCGCTTGTTTAAAATGGCATGCAAATTTACTGTCATTTGCAAATAGATGACATTTGCATTAAAAAAAGTTGGAAAAAGTGCCATATAAAAAATTTCGTAGAACGAAATATAAACAACATCACAATTTCTATGTTCATCAACTTCAGTGTACTGCATCTTTTTAGCCCTGTGGAGCCCTGTTTAACGAAAGATGTCAAGTTACAGCTTGAAGTCTCAGCTAAAAGTAAAAAAAAATTCAGCTGCTCCTACTTGCTATTTGTATCAGGTATGCTGTCCGAGGAAGCTCAGGAAGCGAGGAATAAAGACTATAGAGCCTATAGATTACATCATTCGCGAAGAATTGGACGTGTAGCCACTAATGAAGACGTAATGCATAATCTTTTATTGTCTTCAGACCCATTTATAAATACATTTCGCTCAAAGCTGCAAATCAAAAAATTGGAGTACGATAAAGATGTTAAAAAATTATTAAAAGACTATGCTTAAATTACTTATTCATGTTTGTTCTATTTGTTTTTTTCTATGGGAGGTGGGCGGATCAGGTCCATTTTTAGGAGTCCATTCTACAATTATAATATATATTTTTTGTGAAAATCGAGTTGATGCAGTAAAAATCAAGGGAGTTATGCCACTTTTTCAATACAAGTTGTATGGGAAGTGGGCGTAAGAGTGGGCGGAACATTTTGATTTTTCCATTTTTTTCTTGATTCAAACAAAAAATGCCTATGTACCAAGTTTCATTGTCCTTCGACAACTTCTTCTATATTTAGCCGCTCGTTCTATGAACTTCAACCAATGTGCGCCGGGTTAAGCATATGAATACGGGTGCGAAAAATGGATTATCTATAACAATTTTGACAGAAAGATGACGTGGCGGAGAGGCAAGTAAAGGCAGACATTCACTAGAAGAATGTTATGCTCTCAATCTGATGGGATTTGAAGGAGCCTGTCTACTACGAGCTTCTTCCACAGAATAGAATAATAAAATAGAGTCTACTATGGCTAACTATAAAAATTAAGAAATTGGAAAGGGGTAGTCTTTCACACCATAACGCTAGATTTCATACGAGTTTGCTGACATACCAAAAATTGCTCGAGTTCGGATGGGATGTTTTGCCCCATCCACCCTGTACTGCATGTCTTGGGCCCTTGGATTACCATATGTTTTGCTCCTTGCAAAACTCACTGAATAGTAAAACCTTTGATAATGATATCAAACAGCACCTTAAAAGGTTCTTTGCAGAGATAAGTGGAGATTCCAACTACGTGGAGTAATGAAACTAAATCACAGAGATGGGAAAAGGTGATCGAACAAAATGGCGAATATATAATTGATTAATGATTTGATTGATTTAATAAATGAGTCTAATCTATAAATAAAACCATACTAACATTTTGAACAACCAATAGAAATGTGCCTTGATGAATAAGAAACTTTAACTAGCCAATTCATGGCGGTGACGACCGAACAGAAAAATTAATTCAATTAAAAAAACTTTCTGTGTCAGATGGAAATTGAACCAGGGTTCTATGGCATGTGGCTCACGCGCTCTACCCACTGTGCCACGGCCACCAATGGACTACGGCAACAAATACAAACATTATTTTATTGGTAAGTTTGAAATATTTATATAAAAAGTCTACCGTAAAAAACGACTTTAATTTTCGTTTGAAGTGCAATTTTTTATATCACGGGGTAAGTTCATACAGCTTTACAGAAATGGTCATAAAACGGCTATGAGTAGTAGTCTACCAAAACAAGCAGGTTGAAACTTCAAACTTAGGTGTAACGGCATGTTATAAAGATTTCATGGGAAAAAAGAGATTTTTTCAATAATGAGTGAATTATTTACAAATTGGACAATAAAATTAAATCGGAATTGAAGATTCAAAATGCTATAAAAGGTTTATATTTACAAAAAGAGGATGAAACTTAGTACGTGGGGAGATGATAGATGCAAAATGTCCAAAACATAGAGTAATACGCCCACTCAAACGTAAGAGTGATATATTTAAAACGATATAACTGTGCTTCGTGAGTCTTCCAAACTTATTGAATATGAATTAATAATAGCACCAATTTTTAAAAAAAAAACCTTGCTACCATCTCATCCGAACATTTTCTACTAGATCTACAGCTAGAGATACATTGCATATCAAACAAATACACAATGAACCTTATGTTCAATTTTTTTTAAAAAACAAAAATAACAGCGAATGTATCGAACTACGTATAAGATTCTAAAAGATTTCCCCAATTTTAGAGAACAACTTCAACATAATTCTGAACATTATAAAACGTATTTCTCGGCTTGCATCCATTTCAATATATTATTAAAGAATCTTTTGTTTCTAAGAGTAAATTTTTAGATTTATTTTAAAATAATTGGGAATTGTTTTTTGTCTCGTTTAATCTCGTGTCGTTTTCTTTTTTTATAAAATATAATTCTTTAATCTCTTTTTTTTTAGATCAAACATGCCCACGTAGTGGCCCGTATGGCCCGTGTGGCTCTTCAAAGAAAGCCTGCAAAAATCAACAACTCGTTCAGTGTTCAGCACATTTTCCAGCGAACTTTACAAAAACAAATGCATGCAAAGCCAAAATAAAAAACGCACACTCGATGATGTCGATGCTGAAGCTGATTGCCCCGTTACTTGTGTGTCGAGCTATTTTTCATGTCATGTGATTTTATTGCATTGTAATTGTTTTTTTTTTTTTTTGTTTGATTTTTTGCCAAACGCAACGGTGAGCAACATTTTGTGTTTGTTTTTTTTGTTTTTTTAAGAATTGGCCAGCGCTTATGGCCTATGAACCTATGGGGTACCCACGAAAACCACCCTTGATTAAGGCCCTATCTCATCAATCATATTCTTGATTGAAATCAACATTTGAGTCGGCTAAGACATGTCTGTCCATTTGTTAGTTCGTACATCCGTTTATATGGGACGTATCTGAATCACGAATTTGAAGTTTTCTTACAAAATTCTGGTTAAATATATTTTTCTTAACCCTGCATCACTAACCTTAGGGTGGAATCCACCCAGTCACTGTTTTTATGCAAGATTTCTAATGGAATACTGATTTTCAATGTTTTGTTTTGTATGTAACAAATTAATTTTTTTAATAAAAACCATTTTAAAATGGTAAAAATAATCTTGAATGTGTTTAAAACCACACTTTTCTTAGGTTTAAGCAATTAAGTATATTCTTATAGCTGAGAGTTTATTATGTATGTAACAAGAGTTAGTTGGGCCGCAATTCAGCAATAGGTTAGTGATCCAGGATTAAAGAACAGAATCAAGCAAGCAACCAAAAAAAAAACTTATTAAATAATAAATTGTGTATTTTTTTTACCATTTATAAGAATTTTTTAATCTTTTTTGACAATTTATAGAATTTTATTTTTTAATACAATTTATATTTTCACAATTTATAAGAACTTTTTAATCTTTTTTAACAAATTCATTTTTTTTTTTTTTTTTAGTTTCAGTGAGAAATTTTTGAGTGTAATTCCATTTTTTTATGTGTACTTTATGTGCTTCAAAAACGATTAACTCTGAAAATTAAGTCAGCATTTTAATTTGACCCAAGAGTGAGAATATCAATTTGTCAAATAACTAACAAGCCGATACGATACATATAACAACACATCTAAACATACCATACCAAGTTCAAACAAACTCTGCTAATAATGACTGTAAGTTTTAATGAAATACTATAAGTGGAGTATTATTTAATTATTTCAAGGCAACACACCTAAAAAAATCAACTCAGAGAGTAAGCTTTCAATGAGTGCTCACAATAAGAATTCGTTTAAGACGAATATAAAGCATTTGTATTTACATTTTATATGTGAGAGAATTAATGGCGACATTTATACGAATCAACATAAATCTACTTAAACGTATTTACATTCCATTTCATTTTTATTTTTATGGCAGAGAATTTTATTGTTCAACATGTGTAAATGATGCCATGATAAGTGTCATTACTCTCTCTAACCCCCCTCCATAAGAGTGTATTACAACAATTTACAATTAAGTGCTTATAATAAGCTTCAATGGAAACTCATTGTTCTGTTCTGTCGTACAATATACACTCGAAAAATTTTACGTGAAATTTTAATTACACACAAGATCGACCTTTTTCACAGTTCTGCAGGTAAACTTCTTTAGATATAAACTGCAGAAGTGGTTTTTTTAATTTACAATAAAATCATATTGAAAACAAAATCTTAACCTTTAACATACGCACTATTTTGTTTAAGGTGTAAAATAAGTACCTACATATGTATGGACATTGTACATTGCATAAATTATTGCTTTATTCATATTTACCTTAGTAATAATTTCAGAAAGCAACCGAATCCCCGGCATGTTGCCACTTCGGCAGTATACGTTATCGTCATATTGTATCAGGTTGTTTTTGCTTATTATTAGTATCGATTCCCTTTCGGTTCTTTGAACTTTGTAGCTTACGATGTGCTATTTAAATTATTGTCTTTTCTAGGTACAAAATACTCAGGTTCGTTTCCGTTTCTCAGGCCTCTTTTGTAGGTTGTTGTTGCCACTAGTATCACAGTCGAATGTTGTAGTTTTATGCTTAGCTTTTGCGCTATAATTCCATTTAGTTGATTTGCTCCACTACTTTGCCTGCAAAGAAACTGTAAATAAAGCGTATTAAGAATATGTCACTGAGTTTGTTTTATTTTATGTTCATTAATTTCGGTGCATTCGTTAAGAGTTCGCAAATATCTTGAAGTGCTTAGATTATATTAATAGACGTATACGACTTATGGTTCTTTTCTACAATATATATGGGCTACTTGGGGGCAATGAACTAAGATGGATGAAGCAATTTAAGGTTTTTTGTTGTAAGTAACGTCAATACGCCATATAAATAAACAATGGGCGAGGGTTATGGAAAATTATTACAACAGTGTTTTTGAATGTAGAAGATGGCGGAAAAAATAAGAAAATAGCAATAAACTTGATTTATTTCTTATCGGAATTTCATACTTGGTTTGGCAGCATACTGTGTAAAATGTAAAAAAAAAAACGGAAAAACAAAACTAATTAGTTATTTCAGCCCTTGAAAGGACTTTGACCGACCTTCTTTATGATCCAATTGCGTTGTTCGTGTTATTCAATATTTTGTACACTAATGACCCAGAACTGAACCTACTATAACACAACAGTGGATAGAAATGAAGGGTCAATTTGAATCATATGCTGCGATTTGACCTCATCAGATTTTTTTGTGGGATGCCGGTAAAGATCGATACTATGCGGATAATACAGAGCCAATCCAGATTCTTAATGCGAATATTGTCCATCCGTGAGAAAGAGCTAGAAACCGTTAACAAAAGAGCCATATATAGCAAAAGAAATTGAGTTTTGTTCATTTAATTTTTAAAAAGATAATTTGAACCACCCCGTATATTAAGATGCGTCCTGAAAAGGTTTATGACGGTCTAAAGGACGTACCAAAATATTATTTTTAATTATTATTTAAGTTTATTGGTGTAAAATATGTTAAGATAGTCTTTTATAGCACAGTGCAACACGAAAAAAATAACCATATACGGACACCACTACGTGATAAAAGACAAAAAAAAAAAAAGAACCGTGTCTCCCAATTTTTCCCAAAGTCATGCACTACATAGTGATGAACATGATTGAATAAATAAATAGAAATAAATTATTAAAATTAAAATTAAAAATAACATTGGATTAAAATTTAGAAAAATGGTATGAAAAATTAAAATGCAATAAATAAAGCATACTACGAGATAAGCTTACATTAATATAAAGTTACTTAATATATTTAATATATTTACTATATGTATACTAAGAGAAAAAAATATTAAATTTATCCAAAAACTTTTTAATTTATTTAATATTTTTATTTATTTAAAATTTATTTAAATACTTTTTTAATTAAATAAAATATTTCAATAATTAAACAGAAACAAAAAAAAATATTTTAAAATTATGCATGAATTTTTTTAAAATATCTTTCATATATTTAATGTTTGAAAATAAAACTATCGCATTTAAAGAAAATTTATATAAAAATATTGAATTTAAACAACAACATATTTAAATTCAGTATGTTATTAATGGTTATTATTTTCTTCATATTGCACCAAAAAATGTCAAAAATGGTATAAATTAGAGAAAGATAAAAAATAAAGTAATAAAGTAAGATAAAAAATAAGAAGCAAAATATGAAGGTAAATGACAACCGGTGCAAGACATCCGTCAGAAAATATCGACACTCCACCCTACATCATTTCATCAAGCGATAACCCATCGTACTCACAAATCATCTTGGCCAAACATCCAGGCTATATTACCCTTGCAACAAAAACTAAACGAGAACTATAAGAAACCTTCAACTGCAAGAAATAAACTGCAGGAACAGAGTGCGATGCTGTTGCTGTTTGTCGGCTATTTCAGCTGTATGGAATATGTGTGTAGGTGTGTGGTATAAATAATATTTAACCCCCCTGCGCGCTGTCCCGAGTATACTCGTCCAAACGAAGTCGCTTCCGTATTCAGAATGACGAGTATACTCGTCCAAAAGTAAACGGGCATATCTCTGAATCTATACAACTTTGAGACCCCCGCGAGGGCTCAAATTAAAGGGTGAAATGTCCTCTACAAGATAAAACCCTGCTGAAATGGTCAATAAAATTCGGGGGGTTGAAAACAGGTATAGGGTGTGTAGAGTTCGGAAATAAAATAAGCAACATTTCTGACGTGAAAAATCGTAGCCCGGGGCTGGAATCTGGTACTCGGGGGTTTTCGAGGTCGCTGGATCTGAATCCGCCATTATTGGAAAAGAAATTCCTAAGGGTTGAAAATAGGGGTCGGGGGTTGAAAAATTTCACGAAACGAAAAATTTAAGATCTTTGGTAAGACTTGGATTAGCTATAATTTTCAAGAAGGAAAAATATACCCAGGATGTGCCGCGTGGAGGCTCCAATTCTCTAATACATCCCTTGTTTTTTTTTTATTTTTTTTTTAAATTTTTTTTATTTTTTCAAGAAATCGGTTACGTTATCTGTCACCCCAAACCCCTATTTCGAAGCCACAAATCCATCCACTAAAGTGAATTCCAAGAATATTAGGAGTTATTCTGCTTCCCTTCTTTGCTGGTTGTGACAAATTATTTCGATAGTGTCGATCGTCTACGAAGAAATTCTAACAAGCCCGAAAATCCCAAGTAATCTTGATAACTTCTACCCCAAACCCACCCCTACATTCATCCCTTGGGGTAGTTTTTTCGGGCAGCTGGGGTCGGGAATGAATTCAGAGACCCCGAAAACCCCTGGGTAACAGTTTCCAGGGCGGAAAAACTGGTATAATTTTGCTCACAAATTTCCACCACCCAAACCCCCATTTTCACCCCTTAGGGGACCCCCCCCCACAGATATCGGGAATGGACTCAGCGCACCAAAAAAACCCTATACCAATCATGACTTTTTGGAAATCATTGTTTAAAAACATTCATGCATTTGGAAGCGTTTACTCCGGAATAATTCATGCGCAGGGGGGTTAAATACGGGAAAAAAGCGAGTTGTAAGGAAAATATTTGATTTATCCACGTAAATATTTAAATAAAATTTATACTCAGGCGTGGATAATGTTTATATGCATTATTTCCCTTAGTGTAAAGATAGCTAAAAATAGAGTAGAGATTTTGGAAGGTAGAGATGATTGATATGACGGTTAAGGTTTAGTAAGAGCTGCCGTTCAGCATTCACAAACTAGCCTCTATACCAACGAGAAAATCATTTATTTTCTTATCGTCTTTTCACTCTATATAAATATAAGCATTTGAATCACCCTGCTATAACACCTTGATCAAAAAGTTCCCGGAATTTATTGAGGAAATTAAAAACACAAGATTATACATCAAAATTGATATTGTCCCCTTCAAAGTACTCCCCATCGACTACAACGCACTTATGCCAACGCCACATTTTTTGTATTCGTTGTGCGGTATGGCCATCAGAGCCATCTTCAATTTTTCCATGATCTCATCTTGGGTGCTGAAACGCGTTCCGCGGAGCGGTTTCTTGAGTTGACCGAATAGAAAAAAGTCGCAGGTAGCCAAATCAGGTGAATTCGGTGGTTGCTGAATGGCATTCGTTTCGTTTTTAGCCAAATGTTCACGGATAACGATGGCATTGTGCGACGGTGCGTTATCGTGGTGCAAGATCCACAAGTTGTTTGCCCAGAAATCCGGTCTTTTTTTTGGCGAATTGCTTCACGCAAACGTCTCATAACGCCCAAATAATACTCCTTGTTGACTGTTTGGCCTTATGAAAGGAATTCATGATACACAACACCCTTATAATCCATGAAAACTATAAGCATCGCCTTCTTTTTCGACTGAAAACGATGTGTTTTTTTCGGTCGCGGCTCATTCAGTGCATGCCATTTACTCGCTTGATGTCGGGATTGCGTGTCATCTTATATATTAATACGCAAACATCGAATGTTGTCGTACACTTTTTCAATATTTATTTTAGAATAAGGACAATGAAACGTACATCATTCGAAAGGTACTGCACCATAGATGTGTCGAATTATGTTAGATTTTAAATTCATGACCTTTGACCCGAAATATCAACGTTGAAAGTTTATATCAATTTTAGTTAGGGATCTCAGAACTGGGAAGAGGTAAAATGAAGAATGTGATATCAGATGAAAGGTCTGGCTGCACAGTATATTGAATATAAGATTGGTGACCTTTGACCTCAAATATGAGCGGAAAAAGAGCATTTATTAAATAAAAGCTAAACTATAAGAGATGGAAAAACATGATATAAGAGAGAAATTTAGAAATTTATAAGATGTGCAAAAAAAAATTTAATATTTTTCACCATCGTTTACGGTTACCCTACAATAAGCACTATTTCATGTAACAAGTGTCAATATATATTGTGATGGTAGAATTGCTTACAAATAGTAAATTTTGAAAAATTTCCGTTATTTTGACATCAAAATTATTGTGATATCTCGAAAACTATAGATGTTTTCAGTACAACGTTTTTTGTATGAAAATTCGTTGGTTGAGAAAAATAATGGTATACGAAAACTTTTTTGCTAATATTTTCCCACGAATAGTATGTAAAAAAATTTCCCGTTATTATGACATCAAAAGTATTGCGATATTTCGAAACCTGTAGATTTTTTCCATGCAATGCATTTCTTAAAGCAATGTCATTGCCTCAGAATGAGAAAAAAACAATTGATATTTCAAATTTTGATTTTGCATGCAAATATCTCAGCCATTTTTCAATCGATTTTCACTAAATTTTCTTTGTCTCAAAGTTTAATAAAATAACTTTTGAGAAATAAGAAAAGATTTACCGTTATCTCACCAACTCAATTTCTTGTGTTGTTTTCAAAAAAACTCTAAAATATTCAATTTTTGCTCAAAAATTAGACCAGGCATTCTTTTTTTGTAATTTTAGTTTTGTTTTTCCATTTTCTTCTCTCACACTCTTTAATATACCATATCATTTATTTGCAAAAATTGCTTCATTTTGACACATAATTTAATTAAGTGTTTCTATCATCGAAAATCATGAGCTAACGCCTATGATTTTTTTGATGAAAATAACATTTTTCAAAATGTTGTTTTTGTATTTTTTATAAAGTTCTACAGCTAAAAAAATAATTTCTGTGAAAAAATTTTTCAAATAATTCAAACCACTCCAAAGTTATATACACAAATATACGTTTTAAGCCATTTCCTTATCTACTTTTTATATTATACATATTATTATTATAAATCTATATATAAATAGGTGTACGCAGAACAGTTGAGAAACATTTTCTTCCGTGTTTCTCAACCAATTTTGATAATTTTTTTTAAATTAATAAGAATATCTATGTTGGGCAATTCGACCTCAAATCAGACGTTCCATTCCACTGGTTACATTTGATGAGCGTTAAATAGATGCGAGGCACTTTTCATCAGCCCAAATTTTCGGTATAACTTTTGAACTATAAGTCACAAATCAATGAAACATGGTAAGAACTTCCTTCCTTGACAAAGGGGCGTAAAAACACTTATGTATACAACTCAAAGTTGTTATATCAAATAGCTTTGGAGGCATTTCTACTAGAAAGTAGAATAAGGGAAGTGAGTACTAGGGATTTTTACTAGGGTAAAGTAAAAATCACAGAACATGGAAAATCAGAATTGAGTTACAGTTTTGTGATTTCCTGCTGGTGGTGCGTTTGGTGCTGTATAAGTTCGGTGACGTTTGCATATGAGTGAAGAAAGAAAAAAAATGTTTTCAATAAAAACACAAAAAAACAAAAATCAATTTTTAAATGGTCGAATCTCGACCAAAGGTGATACTAGTACTCATAATTCCACGTCTCGTCTCCAGTAATGATCCGTTTGATGAATGTTGGGTCGGATTCGGCCTTGGAAATCATGTCTTTTGCGATGATAACGCGGTCCCTTTTTTGCATGAAATTCAGGTCTTTCGGCACCAGCTTTGCAGCGACACGTCTGAGGCCCAAATGATTAACCAAAATGTCTCGAACAAATCCAAAAGCAATGCCCAACTCCTGTGCCATCTCTCAAATGGTCAATTTGCGGTCTACGGTCATCCATTCTTTGATTTTCTTGACGTTTTCGTCGGTTTTCGATGTCGATGGCCTGCCACTGCGTGCATCATCGTTCACGGACTCACGGCCACTTCTGAAACGTTCGTGCCACCAGTGATCTGCAACGGGTAGCTTTTTTGTGACTCTAAGTATATCCGAAAAAAATAAGTACAAAAACCTACTCAACCTATATCGCACGCAACCCGATTCATACTCACTTATACGAAGCTGCAATGCAGCGGATCAAATGAATATGAGTATCCTAAATCACGAGTCGGATCGGGAAAAGTTCGGGTTTTTCGGTTTATTAAAACTTATGGTTGTTGTCGTCTTGTTGATACTTATTCTACTTACCCAAACACTCGGGTTTGACGCAACTATTCAAATCACTCGGGTCATTCTGCCACTGATATAAAGCAGAGCGCAGTAGAGCGTAGCAGTGAGAATGAATGAGTTTTTTTGTATTTGCTTTGTGCTTCTTTTTCCTGAGCACTTAGTTAGAAACAGAAAAACACGTGTTCGTCTTGTGTTGTTTTATCTTTTTGTTTATGCAGTGCTACACTAAGAGAAAAAAATATTAAATTTATCCAAAAACTTTTTTAATTTTGTCCAAAAAGCATAAATCGACTACGTAAATATTTAAAATTTATTTGAATACTGTTTTAATTAAATAAAATATTTAAATATTTAAACAGAATTAATAAAAAATATATATAAAATTATACACGAATTTTTTTAAAATATCTTTCAAATATTTACTATTTGAAAATAAAACTGTCGCATTTAAATAAAATTTACATAAAAATATTGAATTTAAAAAACAACATATTTAAATTGAATATGTTATTAATGGTTTTATAGCATTATTTACTTCATATTGCGTCCATCAAATGCCATTTGCCTGTGTTATTTATTCTCTGTTTCACTTTTTTCGTTCTCTAATTTATGCTATTTTTGACAGTTGGTAAATATTAGGGCACCAAATGTCAAAAATAGCATAAACAAGAGGAAGAAAAAGTGACGGAAAATTTTAAGCAAAATATGTAGGTAAATGACAACCAGTACAAGATATTTGTGAGTAAATATCAAGTTGTCACTCCACCCTACATCATTTCATTTCTTGGCCAAACTTGCAAGCTATATTACCCTTGCAACAATAACTAAATGAGAACTATAAGAAACCTGCAACTGCAAGAAATAATCTGCAGGAACAGAGTGCGATGCTGTTGCTGCTTGTCGGAGTATGTGTGTACGTGTGCGATGCTGTTGCTGCTTGCATGTATGGAATATGTGTGTACGTGTGTGGTATAAATAAAATTCAAATACGGGAAAAAACGAGTTGTAAGGAAAACATTTGATTTATTCACGTAAATATTTAAATAAAATTTATACTGAGGCTTTGATAATGCTAATATGCGTTATTTCCCTTAGTGTATGTGTTTTTTTTTATTTTTATCTAACGAAACCATTAACAACGAAACACTAACACTAACAACGAAATAAAATATCAACAAATTTGCAGCATAAGACTCAAACAAAATATGCGAGCGTTAGTTTTTACTTATTGTCGTTTAGAGACGTTGGCAGAGAAAAAGCAGTACTCAGAGTACACTCAAAATATACCCGAAAATACTCTGATATAACGCCTTTTCAAGACTCTAACTCGACGCACTCATTGAATATGAATCTGAGTGCTTCGGGTCAGCCGCGCTCGGGTATAAGTATGTACTTATACCAGAAAATATGCTAATGAGTGGAATGAATATAAGTATTGTACATATTTTATTGAGTACGGATAGGGTAGAGAACAACAAGTAACTCGAGTATGATTCGCGTATCCGATTTCTATCGGATACTCATTGCAGTTCTCTGCGTGCCACTGATAAGCGACTGTTTTCTTCAGAGTATCGTTGCCGAAACATTTTTATAACATTTGCAATCCACCATTGAAACCGTTTTTAACGCAAAATTTAATACAAACTCGTTGTTGCGGATTCAATTCCATTTTTAAAAGTGTACAAAATCAAAATCACACACAATCGAAGATGTACTCAATACGGCGTCACTTTTACAAATTTCAAGCTATCAAGCTGAAAATTTCATAGAATGACAATGAATGTCAGAGAACTCAAATCGGGTGACTGAGAATGCCACATGGTGGTGATTCCGGGAACTTTTTGATCAAGGTGGTGATTATATCAAATCCTTAAAGGTCACATTATGATAGTCCATTTTCATTTCAAGAGGTTATATTTTTATCTTTTGAAGCTATTGAAATCGCACAAAAGCGCACTTGATTTTTTACTTTTCATCAAAATGTTTCATAGGAAAAAAATAAGTACTGTAAGTTGAGTGTAATACCGTTACAATACTGTGGCGGTTGTACTGTATACAATATAGCGACTTTTGATACTATTAAACTGAGTATACAGGATGCGCCTTATTTTGTTTTATACATACCATGTCGGTATATAAATACTGAATAGCTTTGACATTTATCAGCTGATTGACTGGAGTAAAAATTTTTTAAATTTCAATATTATTTTAACCATGAATTTAAGCTTTACGTCGAAACAACGATATACCGCCTGAGATGCTCGAAAAAGTGATGGAAAACGGAGCAAAGGCACATTGTTATTTCAATATATATTCATACACACACATATTTGTATGTGAGACCTTATCTATATGTATATGATAACTTAGCAAGTTATTGTAATATAATTCCCAGAAAAAAAAACTAAATATTTATTTCATTTATTGCATTTTAATGAGCTAAAGCAAGATAAGTCGCAGCTTAGATAAAAATCCACAGAACAACTGCAATTTCAAATAAACCTTCTAAAAAAATGTTATCGTTTCATTTTCCGAACTTTTTGTTTTTGTATTTCGAATAAAATATTTTCTTTTCACAACTGCATGCAAGTAGTTTGTAATTTATTTGTAGTATCAAGAGATATATTTGAGTGGACAATTTGAGAAGAATATCTCGAAATATAAAAGTTAGAATAATTATGAGTTAAACAAATTTTTAAATTCAATCAGGTAAAATGTCAGTTTTATGTTTAAAAAAAGGATGTAGTTGTCCGTGTCGTAGATACACCCGTAGGTTTTGACGTGACAACGTGCTCTTCTCATTAGTATTCTTGCCCTCGTCCCAAACTTGGCCCCATCCTTATCTTTATTCGTATGTTTGACCTTATACCTGTCTAATGCTTTGTTCTAATACTTGATCAAATTCTTGTTTTAATCCATGTTCAAATTCTTCAGCAAGTCCTTATCGGAATCCATTTCATAATTCATGTCCCACTTCTTGTCGCAATCTTTGTTCCAATCTTTTTCCTAATTCTTGTTTTAAGTGTTGTCTAATAAATGTTTTTTAATTAGAATTAATTTCAACTTCGAAATGGGTATCGAATAGGCATCGAATGGTACACGGTCCACTTTTTTGCGCATTCGATCAAGGCCGCCATATCACATTTCCTGGTCTTAGTCGTGGTACAAATGTGGTACAAATCTTTGTCCCCATCTTGTTTCAAGTTCTTGTTCTAGTTCTTATTTGAATTTTGATCCATATTCTTATATTTGTCCTTTTTTAGTTCATACTTATATTTCGCTTTTCTCTTTGCTTTTGCTTCTGTGTGGTACATTAACATTGTAGATATTGATTCGGATGAAGGGTGATACTTTAGTTATTATTATTATTATTATTTATTGAAATGCTAAGCCCTAAGGCTTTATAGCGTTTTAAAAAATTCAACAATTTGATTAACTTATATACTTTACAATTCATTATACATTTGATTATTAATTTAAAGGATTACAGATTTAATATATAATAGTAAAAATAAATTGCCAGGTATGATGTTAGGTTGTATATATTCCGGATTAACATCTTGGTATTAATATATCACTGATTAGAGCACTGCTCAAATATGTAAGGCTGATAATCAAGTTCTATAATGTGTGTAGATTTCTGAAAACAGGGATTAGAGCAAAGCTCACATATGCAAGGGTAGACGGACGGGGTCTACCTCCGGCATATGCCAGGCGAGACGGACATGGTCTCGCTCTGGATAATCATGTTTGAATTTAATCAGCTTGGTGTAAATTGCCAGGTATGATGTTAAGTTGCATATTCCGGATCACAACTTGATATTTACTATATCAATTGATTAGAGCATCGCTCCCATATGTGAGGCTGATAATCAAATACTATTCTAAGGTATGTAGATTAATGTAAACAGGGATTAGAGCAGAGCTCACATATGCAAGGGTAGACGGACAGGGTCTACCTCCGGCATATGCCAGGCGAGACGGACGTGGTCTCGCTCTGGATAATCCTGTTTAAATTTAATCAGCTTGACACTATCGCCAAACATAGCCAGGAAAATATAAAGTATTCTTGTGAGAGCATAATCCAAATCAGCCTCGGTACTGGAGATAATCTAGAATTTTAAGTTTAATTGAGTATATGGATTCATTTAAAGAAATTACATCTGAAACAAAATTAAAGTCACCACAAGCACTTCTCAGCGGTTCATTTTGCAAGTAGTTTGTTCTACAAAAGTTCATGTAAAGTAACTCAAAAGATCTTCTAGGACGAATAGGAATATTAAAGTAAATTTTACTTAATAAATATGGACTGTCAACAAATCCATGCAGAAGTTTAACAATCCAGCTAACATTAGCATAGTTCTCCGATTTTTTAAAGTAGGAAGATTTAATAGCTGTAATCGATATTCATAAGGTGGAAGATGAAAGTCAGTTCTACAGTACAAATTACTTCAGCAGAACAGAAGAAATTTTTTCTGAACTGATTCAATGTCGTCAATGTAACAACCATATCGTGGACACCATACAATTGAGGCATATTCTAAGATAGGCCGCACTAGTGAAGTGAACAAAGATTTCGTAATAAGGGGATCATTAAACTCTTTTGCCCATCGTTTGATAAATCCTAGGGTACTATTTGCTCTATTTATTATTTTAGTTATATGAATATGAAAGCGAAGTTTAGGATCCATGGTAACTCCAAGATCATGAAAACTATCTAAAGATTCTAATGTGTAATCGCAGATTTTGTACGTGCTTCTAAGCCATGGCTTACGCGAGAAGGTCATGTGCTTACATTTTTTCATATTGAGATTCATATGATTTATTTTGCACCAGTTATAAAGATTATTGATGTCAATTTGTAAGAATTTGGCGTCATTTTCATTTTTGTAAGAAAGAAATAGTTTGACGTCGTCAGCGTACATCAAGACGTTAGAATGCGCTATTATAGTTGGCAAATCATTTATGAAAAGTAGAAAGAGAAGAGGCCCGATGTGACTTCCTTGGGGCACTCCTGAGGTAACCGGGAACTCGTAAGATTTCACGAGTTTATATAAAACAGATTGAGTTCTATTACTGAGATACGATTCAATCCACCTCACCAGCTGTATGGGAAATCCGATTAGAGATAATTTTAAAATTAAGAGTTTGTGATTTACAACATCAAAAGCTTTACTAAAATCCGTATAGATGACATCTGTCTGAAGACCTTTTCCAAAATTCTCTATGGTCTTAGATGTAAATTCAAGTAGGTTAGTGACAGTCGATTTTCCAGAAAGAAATCCATGTTGACATGGAGACATCAAAGACTTTACACTATGTGATAATTGTGAAGTAACAATTGCCTCAAAAAGTTTGGGCAAAGTACTTAATTTAGCAATTCCACGATAATTATCAATTAAAGACCTGTTACCAGATTTATGCAGCGGAATAATAAATGAAGATTTCCATGCAGCTGGAAAATAACAAGATTTTAAAGAAGAAGTAAAAAGTAAAGTGATAGGTGTTACTAATTCTTCGCAACAGTATTTCAATATGCATGAGGGTATGTTGTCGGGACCGCTTTTATAAGAAGATTTAAGATCTCTTAAGAAGGCTAGAACTGTACTGGTATCAACTATTGGGAGACAAATATCACCAGATTGAACATAATGGGGATATATGCCATTTTTGAAAGAAGATGATGAATAAGTCGACTTAAAAAAATCAGCAAAAAGGTTGCAGATACTATTGTCATTATCGGATTCCACATTATTGTATTTCATAAAAGAAGGATAGGAATCAATTTTGCGTTTTGTGTTAACAAAGCTCCAGAATGATTTTGCATCAGACTTAATGTTTAATTTTACTTTTGTGAGGTAGATGTTATAGGATTGCTTGCACAGCTGTTGGTAATTATATTTAGTCGAAGTATAACGTGCAATATCACATATGTTATGTGTTTTTTGATATTTTTTATAGTACTTAGTTTTCAAGTTTCTCAATTTTCGTAATTCATGAGTATACCACACAGGGCCAGAAATTATAGAGGCTTTTCGTTGAGGAATAGATCTAAGAAAGCAATCTATGAGCGTTGAGTTAAACGCATAGACCGCGGCATCAAGATTCTGTGATGATAAGCATTTTGTATTTAGATTCAGTAAAGGTGACCAATTTATATTTGACAAACTATTTTTCAAAGTAACATAATTAGTTTTCTTAAAGTTGAATTCGGTGAGCGGTTGAATAGTATGCTTCTGCACAGATGTTTTAGGAAAATTTAAACAGATTTCTATAGTCGGATGGTGAGAATCTTCGGGAGTGACCAAGGGATCGGACCTTGACACTGAAGCAATATCGCTGTCATCAAAAAATACCAGATCGAGCAAACGGTTATTCTTGTTCAAGTGACAGTTTAGTTGGAAAAGACCTTGGCTTGAGAGGTCATTTAAGAAGCAATTGTCAGATGAGCTTTCAGAGGAAGGTAAAAATATTGTAGGGTTTTCGGAACAACAGTTCCAATAAACGTTGGGCAGGTTAAAGTCACCAGTTATTAATATATGATCATTTGGATGAATCTGTAGGCAAACTTTACTAATAGAGAGCAAATGTTTGTTATAAACTTCTAAGTTAGAAAATGGTGGGATATATGAGCATGTAATATAGATACTCAAGGGACCGAACTTTGCGTGAACACAACAAAATTCTATGTCTGCAGCTTCTTGGATGTCTATTTCTTGAGAGTAATGTGTTGATTTGACCGCAATCAACACACCTCCGCCGTTAGAGGAATTGCCAGGAATGGAGTTTCTATCTTTACGATAAATGTTAAATTTGTTGCAAAGAATTTCAGAATTTAAAGTGTTGGGTTTTAGCCAAGTCTCACTGAAAGTAATTATATCATAATGAATGTTGTGACTCATAATGAATAAATTAATCAATTTAGTATTGATGCCACGAACGTTTTGATATAGGATTAGGAACTGAAGGCAGCAATCTAGTTTTTTTGGTTCATGTTGCGAACAGGTAAAGAAGCTAGTATAGTTCTAGGTTGTGATCTAGGGACGTATTCATGAACTAAAGTATATTCAGGCCAAAAACTTTGACTGATTACTTTATTGTAGATATCATCAGGCAGAGTTATTTTAAATGAAGACGTGACGCGTTCATGAGGTAACTTGAATTTATAAATCGAAATTCTTTTATTTAAAAGATTTAAATTCGATTGCAAATAGAAAAGAATGTCATCCTCAGACGTATCAGCTGCAAAACGGGATACAAATATTGATCTTGCAGGCGGAATTATCACAAGATTTTTGTGAACCGGCTGATTTAAACTGCTTGTCGATATTTGTTTTGGTATTGCGCCTGTATTATTAGTTTTGAGTAATGCAGGAGAAGTGGCAGCACTTGATAAAGCACAAGCCTTAGCATAAGTTATCTTAGCGTCAGAAGTAGAAGGAGAGTCAGTGATTAAATTTATTGTGTGAATAGCAGAGGCTTCTGTCAACAGTAAATTCTCACTGACTGATGCGGGAGCTCTAGAAAGAGCCACGACGTCAGTATTTCGAGCTGTATTTACATTCTCAGCTGAACGTGCTTCACATGATATGCTTAAGTTTAAGTTGGGTGAACGCTCAGCATTAGTTTCAGGGTTAGCTTGAGGAGTAGCATTTGAAGACGGAGTGGCTGTTTTTGTAGTGGATTTGGCAGAGCTTCGAAGGTTTTTGCTGTTGCGCTTGCGCTTAGGAGAGACAAAAGCCTCATCCATGCACTTAAACGATTTGAAACACTTTTCGTACTCCGCCAATCTAATCTGAGCCGCCTCTAGGTCTTTAGAAACCTCCGAGAAGCCCTTTCTCGATTGCCTTATGAGTTTAAGTATTTCTAAATCGGTTGCTCTGCAATCTTCGCATGCCCAACGGAGACCCTTATTTTCACCTAGTGCGTCGGATATACGTGCATTCAGTGCTACACACTTAGTGTGAAAAAAGGATTCACATAACCAGCAATTTACAATTCGGTCGGATTCTCCCTTAATGGTACAGTTGCGGAAATTGCAGACCATTTTTAAAAATATTATATTAATTTATAAATTTATAAGTTAAAAGTAGAAGTTAAAGTTTAGCTTTGGCAACCCTGTTTGAGAAAGTTTGAAAGACACAGTTTAGTAGGCAAACAGTTTGAAAGGCGATTCGAAATTTGTTACCATTCCATTGTTAGTTGGAGGATGGAATGATTGGGTAGTGTCGGTGAAGATTTGTTTTAAACCTACACAGTTCGAAGAGGTCGGAGAACAAACTCGCTTGGAGATTATTCCACAATCTTTCTGTGGGACCGAAAAACGAATTATTTCTGAAATGCGGTGTTACTATACTGGGAATCAAGGCAAAGATATAGAGATGGGCTTGGAGGGCTGACCATGTGGACCTACTCAAGACATAATCGAGGTGGTGGCCTCAAATTTTGTACCTGAACTCTGTACTTGAACTCTTTCAATGGTAGTATCTTTACTTATTATAGGCTTAGGCACCCAACATTGCTTCAATACCCGAGAGAGTTGAGAGAATATGAAATATTTTCATACCCTATCAAATAGATATACAATAAATATTCCCTATCATATATAACGCACAAGTTTAAATAAGATCTTAAAGCATTGGTTAAATTTTTATTTTAACCAACAGTGACCATATTGGGAGAAACATTTTAAAAATAACTTATTTACAAGAAGAATAAAATTATTTTCAGTGGCAGATATTGACTGAAAATTGAAATAGCATTCTTTGCGATATTTATGAATGAGGTCCTTGACTGCATTCATATGACTCGAATAAAATAAAGTGAATATCAACATTATACTGACTTTATTCAAACTGGAATGGTACTGCTTTTGTTATATATATCTATATATATATATATAAAATAAAATTTTAAAATTCAGCTTTCTTTTCTTTGTTTTTTTCTTTTTTTTTCATTAACATGATGATGAGTTTCAATTCGTGGAATTCTGTATTTGCATCAATTTGGTTTAATTTTTTGTTTTTTACAATAAAAGAAACAGGCAAGTAACAAGTTCGTGATGATGTGAATAAAATTATTTATCTCATATTCATATTCACATCAAATATTGACACTGATTCACACAACACTTGACTTTATTTGCATTTCTGTAGAAAAGGATGTTTACCAAATTGTTTGTGCTGACATATGCTTGCATAAAATATTTCCAACTTGTTTTGTTGAAAACAAAATCAACAGCTTAACCCCCAAAATCGCAGCTACAATTGAGACAAATCTACAATAACATTTATTAACAGCCTTATTGCTATTGCCAAAAATCGCCAAATTTTGAATAAAAATTTGCATTTGCAAAGAACGGCATTACTTGACATTTAAAAATGTATTTTAACAATGCAAAAATATCCGAAGATTAAATATTAACAGTCTGTATGATGCTATGCAATTAAAATATACAATTTTCAACCGTTCCTCTTTGTGAAAGTAAGTTTCTGATAGCGTTAATAGATGTCACGTGCATGTGTCCAGAGACTTAGCCAATTGAGAGAAAAACACTGATGATTTTTTCGAATATAATCCGATCAATTGTATTAAGATGGATTTTGCATTTTTCTGCATTAAGCGGTTGTCCTGATATGATATCAGGACGTCAACATTTTTAAAAATTTTCGTTGAGCTCAAAAACCCAATCCTTCCTGTCGAAAAATGAAATCGGCCGTGTCCTGATGACGTCAAAATTACAATTGTTTAGTTTTTGTTTTATGGCATTTACCGTTTTTTCTATTTTTATAATGAGGGCTAACGCCTGAGGATACGCCTTTATTGGCGTATAAAAGTTTTTTTTTTTATATTTTTACCATAGATGAAAGAATTAACCTTTGCTTTCGTATCATAACTTTCCTCTTAAGAACTGTATTCAGTGCAGTTACATCAATTGATTAGGATTATCAATAACCTGTCCAGTGATATCCATTGCATTCCATCTTTGTATTTTGGATATTAGAATTTTTTTCATTCAAAGTTAGTATCATGAACCTACAACACTTTATTACATTTCACGAATTTCTGATGACGAGTTTCCGAGGTTTACATAAAAAATAAATTTTTGCATTTTGTTTTTAATTTTATACTTTGTCTTTTTGTGATTTTTCAACTTTTCTGTGTTTTCAAGACAACAGCAACGTGAATTTATTACAAATTAAGTTAAATTCGTAGTGTCGTTAATTAAATTTGTTTCCAAAGTACGAAGAGCAAAAAGTACGAATTTCACTTCGCACTGATAACAAATATTGGTTTGTGTCTTTGCTTAGTTATCTTCGGATTCATGGTTGAATAAATAAGGTTGTCGCAAAGGTGAGAGCGGGTGCCCATAAATGTCAAATTGAAGTTGACAGCTCATAAAAAATCTGAAAGCGAAAATTGATAACATGTAAAGCCGGTGAAGTTGTTGTTGTTGACGATCAGTCCCGAGACAGCGTAATTAATGCAATCATGTTCGGATTTACGAATTTAACTTCACGCAGTTAGCAAAATATTTCAGAACTTCACTTTTTGTTAACACTCGATTGCATACTAAGCCGTATCGCTCTATATCACTGGGGCCCAAGAAATTTTAAGCGCGGGCCAATGCTTAAAAACCAAAAAAAAAAAAAAAACAAAATTTTGCTCATCGTTGCGTTTGGCAAAAAATCAAACAAAACAAGAAAACAATTACAATGGCATAAAATAACATGTCATGAAAAATTACTCGACACACAAGTAACGGGACAATCAGCTTCAGCATCGACATCATCGAGTGTGCGTTTTTTTATTCTGGCTTTGCATGCGTTTGTTTTTGAAAAGTTCGCTGGAAAATGTGCTGAACACTGAACGAGTGCGATTTGTGTTGTAGTTTTTTGCAGGCGTTCTTTGATTTTGGCTCATCGCAAAGATAAAATTAAGATAGAAAAAAAATATGTATGACGGGCCACGCGTGCCACTACGTGGGCATGTTTGCTCTATATGAAAAAAAAAAAAATAAAATCTAAATGTTACCGCCTTATATCAACTGTTATGTGGAAAAAATTACGGGAGTTCAAAAAAATTTTTTTGTGGGCGTGGCAAAAACATCGAAATAGGTTTTTTGTCTATAACTCGGATGTTTGTAGTCCGATTTTAAAATTATATATCGTTGAAAAGGTGGACGTCCCTTCTATGGACTATGTTTATAATTAAAAATCTATGAACTGCATCGTCATCTTCACCTAATACTCAACATTACTTTCTGAAAAACCCCCCTAGTCACAAATTTTAGTGATGCAGAATCAAAGCTCTTAAGAAATTATTTAACAATTTTATATTTAAAAATTCCAAGTATTATTAAAAAACAAAGAAGTTATGTTGGTTTTAAATTTCAGTACATATGAGCACTCTGTCGGCAACAACAACAACAAAAGGAACCAACGAGCTATTCTCAACACACCGGACAACTACTACAACAACGATGCTTAAGGTTCAATTGCAATATGATACTATAAAGAAGCATATTTTTATATTAGTTTTTCTTAACACTTTAAATGTTATTTATTCTATTTTATTCTTGTACGCATATAAAGCGAATGAGTATCAGGTTTAATCAAAAGTTTAAATCAAAAATTACTTTTTGTCATAATCGGTAGTTGTCTTTCTCCTAGAAGGCGTTAAATTAGCATTTAGAAAAATCGTATAAATCGACTGCCATTTTTCTAGTGAACTGATACAACTCAAAACAAGAAGATTAAAAAATAGTTAAGCTTTTGCGATTTGAGAACTATGTTAGCATGAGGCAAAAGTTATATGTTTTAAGTCTCGTTTTAAGCGTCATCATTTTAACGTTCTCATTTAAAATGTAAAACACTAGCAACAAAAACAGTTAACCAACATGTTTGTCTAGCATAACCACTGGAAAAGACTGAAGCAAATTGAGTTACTTATAAGATGAAAGTTTTTCTTCAGTTTTGTGTGCTTATTGAAACAAATGCTTCTGTTTATACACTCAGAAAAAAATCCGCATTTGAAATCAACATTTTAGCATTTTGATATTAAAATTTTTGATTTTACCATAAAAATTTTGAAATTAAAGTAAAAACTTTTGTTTCAAAACATACAAATTTTGCAATAACAAATAAACATGTTTTTTTCAAAAACTGTAAAATGTTGATTCATAATGTTAAAAATTGTTAAAATAAAACCTATGAAAACAAGCTTTTAATGTCTTAAATGAAAAAAAAAATACATTGAATTGAATGTTTGTTATGTTTCATAGCATGTTTCCACGGCACCCTGAACAACGTAATTCGGCTCTCATTCGTAATTCGAGGCTGAATTATGTTCCGAATTAACTAATTCGTCATACAACATTTGACAAGCTGAATTACCTCATTCGAAGTTGATTCAGTTTGAATTAACATCCGAATCAAGTAGAAATCGGTTTTATCTCTAATTTTAATCGAAAATTAATCGAAAACAGCAATAGAAGAAAAACAAACAAAACAAAAAGTCAAAGTCAGCTATCAAGGTGAGTATTGCTTTCAGCTCTACATAGTTTCAGCTGTCAAACTGAATTTAGATTTCTTCTTGGGAACAGGCTATTTCACATTCTTAATTCGGAAGCCAAAATACTTGATTCAGAGTGCCGTGGAAACATGCTATCACAGATTTTTAATTTTATCGATAAATTCTTCAATGCATATAAAGATGAAATGTAAATACTTCAATCAAAAGTTAAAAATTTTAAAATTATAAGCAAGCATTGGTTTTGTTGCATCTTTTTTTATTCGATTCGTTCATTCGTGTGTTTTCTAGAAAAACAGTTAGATCAAAAGTAAAGTACCTGAACAATTTTGTTTTTACATTTGTAACATTTTATTTCAAAATGCTAAACGATATTAAATCAACATTCTAAAATTTTGTAGTATTTGATTATACAATAACCCATTTTGTTCCAACATTTTTTTCAAAACTTTTACATATTGATTTAAAAGGGGAAATTTTTTAAAATAGCTTCAGCCATTTCAATACAAAAGAATGAATTTTTGAGCATGAAACAAAATGTAAAATTGGCAGATATACCAATGAAAAATTTTGATTTTACCAATGTTTTTTTTTCTGAGTGTATGTAATAAAAAACTCGGTTACACAATAATTGTTCCAATGTAGGAGTTGTATTGAAGCAGAGCATTGAATGTATAAGAGCGAGAACAAGTGCAAAACGATAAGAATTATGAGCTATAATAGTATGAAAAATAAAACTGTAGTGACCTTGTACGCTAGACCACCTGTCTTGAAAGTTCCGTAATTGAAGTACGCTTAATTTTTTGCACTTACTTGAAAAATGTGTGGGAATACATGCAGACTTATGCAGACTGGTTTCATATTAAAAATTATTCTTGTCTATTTGTTGAAAATTTATTGAAGCAGAAAATGTGGACAATAATCTTTTGAGTCAGCAACTTGTTTGTAAATGAAGATTATCGTTTATTCGTGAATATGTTAAAAATATCGTATGTATGGCGCCGACGATGATATTGTTTTCTATTTTATTTGTTTCCGCAATATGAGCCATAATGCATTAACCTAAATTTATGCAACGAATAAATATCTATCCATAGCTGCGTATAGATAGAGTATATTTCATGTTTTTTTTTTTTTTTGAGTATAAGCAAAAATAAACAAAGAATTACAATCGATATTCAGCCAATTTCCACAAAGACAAAAAAGTTGTTTACTAAGTTAACTTTTACCTTTTTTTGCTTGGAAATAATAAACGTAAGTTAACAATATCTAGCAGCTTTCTCGCACTTTTTCAACATTAACCAATTTGATGTCAGAACCAAAAAATCATTGAAGAATTTTACAGCTATGGAGACTAGTGGCTCAGAAAAAGTTAATGTGGAAAAATTGACCGACCAAAACAGCAGTGCGGAATACGATTAAAGCATTTTTTCAAGATTTGAAACAGAAAATAATCCGAGGGGGCTAAATCTAGCGAATAAGTTGCATGAGGAAGCAATTAGAACTTTAACTCATTGATTTTGGACATTGTGCAAAAGTATGTATGAGATGGTGGATTGTCTTGGTGAAACAAAACATTATTTTTCGCCAAAATGCGTCCGTTTTTTCTTGAATTTATAACTAAAACGCTGCAATAAGTTCGCATAATACTCGCCATTGACTATATTTCCATTTTGAAAATATTCAATAAAAACTATACCAAGTGCCTCCCCAAAAAACTGACACCCTGGCCTTACCTGCAGATAAAACTGTTTTCATCTTCTTTGGAGCTGATTATCCTTTTTCAGTCTATTGTTTTGACTGTTCCTTCATATCAGGTGTGAAGTGAAACAACGTATCGTCGTCAAAATTCAAACTAAAGCTGTATAAGGTTGGTACTTTCTACCAAAGTCATTCTTTTAATATAACAACCACCATCTATAAATCAGGTCGGCTACTTCTGGGAATACACCCATATTATTTTTAGAACAATAAAATTCCATGTTAGATTTTTGACCAAACTTGAGTAGGTATAAATTGTCTTGAAAACAAACTTTGCGATGAAATATTGTTCTGTGTATTTTCATATCATCTGCATAAATTTGAAGATGAGAGTGTTGAATGCTGTGGATGACATCATTAATGGCTAAAATAAAAAGAAGTGTACCAAAGTTGTACCCTTGATATACACCTGATTCTGTAGTAAAAGTAGAAATCAAAACTCCTCGAATTGTATATCATATAAAACTCCACCTGTTCTCACGAGCAGCCTACCCAAAGCCAGGATAAAGGAGGATGGTCGCAGGCAACCGGTTCGCCCTATCCTGTGTACATGTAGAGGGACTACCCAGATTCTGGAGTTGGTCGCCCAATCTGGGGAGTAAGTGGACCCTTTCTTTTGATCAACGGTAGCGTATGCCTACGAAGGAATAGCAATGATCCTTAAAATTTATTAGGCCGGGGATGGTCGTTACGCTTGGCAGACGTGCGCGTGACGATTCCGTTATAACATGTGATCTAAAGATTTTAAAATTCTGATTTGTGTTAAGAATAAGAACCCTTGGTTAATTCAAAATGGAAAGACTCACGAATGAACAACGATCGAAAATTAATGAATTTTATTTTGGAAGAGAACAGAAGTGAAAACTCGTGTGATTTCAAGTTTTTGAAAGAACACAAACCTTTTACACTGAAAAAAAAAATGTTCAACGAGTGAGGGAAGAGTGTGCACGAATATCTTCTACAAGGAGACGTTCAATGACACTTTTTTGTGTCGATTATCGTAGAGCTCGATTCAACGGATTTGAGCCAAGGGCAACCACCCACAAATGTGGTTTAAGCAAGATGAATCCAATGGCAATGGCAAGGTGAAGTCATTATTTCGGAAAGAAGGGATTTGAAATCGTTGCCGCATTCTCAGATTTAATACCTGAAATTTGGGCAAAGTAAGGGAGGAAGTTTTGAAAAGAGCGCAACTTTGCGAAGTTGGGGATAGGCACCAACTTTGAGATGTAATTTCCCACGTTTAAATGAACCAAAGTTCCCAATATTAATACTTTCCCGTATATATTTGAAATAAAGAAATTAAAGACTGGCTAAACTTCATCGCATTTGTCAATATTTTCATAGTTGTTAAAATTTCTTTTAAACTGATGAAGACTATTTTAAATATTTGTATATTTATCTTTATCTCTTCAATATCTATATCTTACCCAGCAGTTATTTTGGAGTCAATTGAAAAAGTGAACTAGTTCATTTCTAGCGCAGTTCGCAGTACCTCTGAAAAAGTACAAAAGGCGTTCAGTGTAGAACAGTTATCTTTGCTTTTGTTTTCAAAAGTATTGCTGACAAAAATAAACGCGTTCTGGCTACTTTTTAAAATTTACTGCGCACAAGAAAAAATAATAAAAATGCTCAAGCCTGTGTTAGATAACACGGGCGCATAGGTCAGACGTAGAATACGTTAGTCATTAACAGCCTTATTTAATAGATTTCCTTAAACAACCTTTAAACGCTTGTTTAGTTACGCACTGTTTAAGGCTTTACGCAGCTTCTATGCAACCTTGCTAACATTGTTAAGCCCAGTATGCTGTAGAAGCGGAAAGAAACTTTTCATAAGGAATGCATTAAGTTTTTGACAGCGAAAAGGCAACGAAAAGGCAGCGAAATTTTTTTTTCGCTACTTAGTACGCTGTAGAGGTGAAAAATTTGTTCAATGCTAGCAAGTACAACTACCATGTGGAGAGTTGAAATGTCAAAATTTCGCTGTCGATTATATGTCCGGGCATTTAATTGGCACCAGAATTTTGACATTTCAATAAGAAAACAGTACGACCTCGCTTTACGCAACACTCGATTATCGCAATACTCAAAAATTTATATTGTTGACTCAATAAATGCAACATAAAAAAAAATGCACAACTTTCGCAACTTCCATTTGCGTATACTTCCATAAACTTTTATATTATTTACTTTCAGTTCTTCTCTTCTTGTAAAATACATTTTTGATGTACGAAAAATCTCTTAAAACAATATTTAAGGAAACAAAGTGCATATCTTAATACATTAAACCACAATATCTAGGATTCAGAGCCATAAAGCTTTATGTTTAGAAGTTTAATTGCGTTTCTTCAACATTAACTACGTCAACTGGCCCAATTTCTATTAGTTGCATTGAGCTAGGTCGTACTGTAGCTGCTTTTTTCTCCACACAAACATTTTTGACTCTACACTAATATTTCGGGTGTAGAATTATATGCCCAGAAATTTTCGTTTCTACAGCATACTAGGCTTTATTCATAAACATTTTTTCATTTTCTGCTTATGATTGTAAGGTTTGTGTCTGAACTATAGAAAATCTCTACAAAAATTAAGAATTCCTATGGATTACAATGGCCGCCGCATAAAAAAATGCTGCAAAGGGCGCATATGGAGCATGTCTTTGATATTAAAAGAAAAGACAAACAAAAATCATGGTTGTATTTACGTACACATCGTTCGCTACTTGGTCATTATACTTCTTCTCTTTCTCACACTGGTTCTGTGATGAACACACAGATAATCGTACTGCTTTTACACATGATGTTATAATACATAAAATACAAAGCATATGAAAATTAATACAAAATTTGAAGGAGTTAAATTTTGATTTACTTATAGAATCAAAAAAATTATATGTAGCAATATGATTATTTAAATACAAATCAAAAGAAGACATATTAAATATGTTACGACCATACTTGAATTTTCTTCAATGCATGCATAAAGTATTAAAAACTTATAATGAAAGTGACAAACATTTTCTCAAAATTTTGTGCTCCAGATTAACACCCCCGTATAACGTATTCTACGTTAAAAAAATGTTTATAGACAAAATGTTTTCTGGATTGTGGATGGAAAAGATGGTACAAATGAGATCTTTAGGACCTTTCCATTGTACTAAATTCTTATACTTTTGATATGTTCACTTTAAAACTAGTTAAAAAAGAACCACGTTCAGGCTACTGCGAAAGCAACTAGTTTAAAAATGTCCCTAATGCAACTAGTTCAAATATAGGGAAAAAGGAGTGTTTGTTTCTGGAGATAATTGTCTTTTCCTATGACATCAACCCGCAAAAAGCGTCAGTTCGTTCAATGTTAAAGGGTATTATAGTGGAACTAGTACTGGTCCTTTTTGGAACTAGTTCAGAACTATTTCAAATTTGGTCCACTTTTCTGCTGGGTAATTATCCTTTGTCTCAGAGAATATTTTAAATATATTGAATTTTGATTTCGTGTAGGTGCAGGGTGTTTTTTTAGCTGCATGAGAATTTTCGATGGTTGTTGTCTATGGTTTGACAGTTGTGAATGTCAAACTGTGTTGACATTTCTGTTCAGTAAGGTTTGTCAATTCATCATGAATCGTTTAACGCCAGAACAACGCTTCCAAATTGTGGAAATTTACTTTGAAAAAATAAATCTATTCGTAAAGTTCATAAAGCACTTAGTCCATTTTACACTCAACATAATCGGCCTAGTGATCAAGCAATTCGTGCAATTATTGATTGTTTACGCACTAATTTTAGATACTCTTCTCGATTCTCTCGATGTGCATACCGAAGAGAATATTGCTGCTGTAGCGCGAAGAGTTGAAGAAGACGCCGAAATGTCGATTCGTCGCCGTTCTCAGCTTCACAGAACCAAAAACGTACTTAATAACAAAGAAAAAGTTCTTTGTCCCAATGTATTATACATTAAAATTGGTCCAAAGTACGAGTTCCTTGATTCAATGAATCTTTGTTCTTACGTTATTTCTTTGATATGTTATGAAGAAAAATGATTAATTAATGACACATACAACTGTTACAATAAGTTAGTCTGTCCTTAGAAATTTTAAAACAATATCAAGATATATGTTATTTTAAAAAATCATTTTCTTATTGAGATAAAATTCTCTAATGGTTTTTTAGATATTACAACACAAGATTTGGAATTTTTGGAAAATTTTAATGAACACGAACAATGAACTGTTCCTTAAAATTAAGAACAACGATTCATTGAACCAAAGAATTCGTTCTTTGGGGCAATGAATAGTTCTTAAAAATCAGTGAATTTCGCTTTATGAACGAAATTCTTTGATTTTAAGAACAATATTTGGTTCAGTGTAGGGTTACAACTTATAAGAGCAAGAATTTATGGAGAATCAAATACATTGATTTTGAGTTGGTGTAAATAAACGATATCAGTAGAGTTCTATCACTTTAATAGTTTTAAAATATACTTGTAAATAGAACGGTTAGAGGAAATGGAAACTTATGAGGGCAGTCCCAGAAGTACCCAACCTAAGAAAGAAAGCACAAAGAATTTTGGAAAAAAATATCTTAATTTCTCTACATAGTCCTCTTTTAGCTTGATACACTTTTCCCAGCGATGTTCAATAACTTCGACTTTTGTTTCCTCCGTACTTGGTCAATATTTACCTGAGTAAAGCTTTGTTTTCTATTACCAAGAACAAACTGAATAGCTTGCTTTGTTTAGTTTATCCAAAAAATTAAGTAGATTCATAAATATCCAAAATCCAATAGATTCCCCCTATTTGTCCAAACCCTCGATAAGTTTTGTGACGAAGGATTCTGTAAAGTTTTCTAAAATAGCTTTAATGATTTTTTTATTTTAAATTTCTGATTTGTGTTAAGAATAAAAACCTTTGGTTAATTAAAAATGGAAAGACCCACGAATGAACAACGATCAAAAATTATCGAGTTTTATTTTAGAAAAGAACAGCAGTGAAAAATCGTGTGATTTCAAGTTGTTGAAAGAACACAAACCTTTTACACTGAAAAAAAAAAAAAATGTTCAACGAGTGAGGGAAGAGTGTGCACGAATATCTTCTACAAGGAGACGTTCAATGACACTTTTTTGTGTCGATTATCGTAGAGCTCGATTCAACGGATTTGAGCCAAGGGCAACCACCCACAAATGTGGTTTAAGCAAGATGAATCCAATGGCAATGGCAAGGTGAAGTCATTATTTCGGAAAGAAGGGATTTGAAATCGTCGCCGCATTCTCAGATTTAATACCTGAAATTTGGGCAAAGTAAGGGAGGAAGTTTTGAAAAGAGCGCAACTTTGCGAAGTTGGGGATAGGCACCAACTTTGAGATGTAATTTCCCACGTTTAAATGAACCAAAGTTCCCAATATTAATACTTTCCCGTAAATATTTGAAATAAAGAAATTAAAGACTGGCTAAACTTCATCGCATTTGTCAATATTTTCATAGTTGTTAAAATTTCTTTTAAACTGATGAAGACTATTTTAAATATTTGTATATTTATCTTTATCTCTTCAATATCTATATCTTACCCAGCAGTTATTTTGGAGTCAATTGAAAAAGTGAACTAGTTCATTTCTAGTGCAGTTCGCAGTACCTCTGAAAAAGTACAAAAGGCGTTCAGTGTAGAACAGTTATCCTTGCTTTTGTTTTCAAAAGTATTGCTGACAAAAATAAACGCGTTCTGGCTACTTTTTAAAATTTACTGCACACAAGAAAAAATAATAAAAAAAAATGTTTATAGACAAAATGTTTTCTGGATTGTGGATGGAAAAGATGGTACAAATGAGATCTTTAGGACCTTTCCATTGTACTAAATTCTTATACTTTTGATATGTTCACTTTAAAACTAGTTAAAAAAGAACCACGTTCAGGCTACTGCGAAAGCAACTAGTTTAAAAATGTCCCTAATGCAACTAGTTCAAATATAGGGAAAAAGGAGTGTTTGTTTCTGGGGACAATTGTCTTTTCCTATGACATCAACCCGCAAAAATCGTCAGTTCGTTCAATGTTAAAGGGTATTATAGTGGAACTAGTACTGGTCCTTTTTGGAACTAGTTCAGAACTATTTCAAATTTTGTCCACTTTTCTGCTGGTTAATTATCGTTTGTATCAGAGAATATTTTAAATATATTGAATTTTGATTTCGTTTTGTTGCAATCACTTTTTATACGTTATACAGGGTGTTTTTTTAGCTGCATGAGAATTTTCGATGGTTGTTGTCTATGGTTTGACAGTTGTGAATGTCAAACTGTGTTGACATTTCTGTTCAGTAAGGTTTGGCAATTCATCATGAATCGTTTAACGCCAGAACAACGCTTCCAAATTGTGGAAATTTACTTTGAAAAAATAAATCTATTCGCAAAGTTCATAAAGCACTTAGTCCATTTTAAACTCAACATAATCGGCCTAGTGATCAAGCAATTCGTACAATTATTGATCGTTTACGCACTCATTTTACTCTTCTCGATTCTCTCGATGTGCATACCGAAGAGAATATTGCTGCTGTAGCGCGAAGAGTTGAAGAAGACGCCGAAATGTCGATTCGTCGCCGTTCTCAGCTTGTTGGCCTTTGTTATTCGACTACGTGGAAAATTTTACGTAAGGATCTTGGCTTAGGTGCCTATCAGATACAGCTCGTGTAAGAATTCAAGCCAAATGACCATCGTTTACGTCGCATTTTTGCTGAGTGGGCTAATTTAAAACTGGCCGAAGATGAGCATTTTTACCGAAATGAAAATTGTGTTTAGTGATGAAGCTCATTTTTGGTTAAATGGTTTCATCCATAAGCAAAATTGCCGTATATGGAGCGAAGACAATGCTCAAGCCATTAATAAATCACCATTACATCCATTAAAATTTACTGTTTGGTGCGATTTACACGTTGGCGGCATCATCGGTCCTTATTTCCTTCGAAATGAGAAAGGAGCTGCCGTTACGGTGAATGGCGATCGCTATCGAGCCATGCTGACTGATTTTTTGTTTCCAAAAATTAATCAGCTAAACATCGATGACATTTCGTTCCAACAAGATGGCGCAACTTGCCATACAGCGCGCTTATTGCAAAATCAATTTGGTGACAACTTTATTTCCAGAAGTGGTCCTGTTAACTGGCCCCCCTCGTTCTTGCGACTAACGCCTCTCGATTACTTTTTATGGGGCTATGTTAAGCCATTGGTTTATACCGACAAACCAGCAACTCTTGAAGCATTGGAAGCCAATATTCACCACTGACGCCATACGGCTAGATAGTACTGAAAAATTGGACTGATCGAAAGGACTATGTAACTCGTAGCAGCGGCGGACATATGCCGAAAATCATATTTAAAAAATAAATGCCTTGAAATTATCAACAAGATTATAATAATAAAAAATTCATTCCAACAATATTTCTGTCTTGTATTATTATTTAAAGTTCTCAAGATTTTTAAAAAACAACCATATCTTTTGACGAAAGTCAATTTTTCACATTTTTGGAAAAAATCATGACATTCGTTCTATTTATAAAGAAGGTTACAGGAGTGCTGTTGATTAGATGTTTATCGACAATTTATTTATCAATTATTATAATTATTTTCGTGTTCAAGTATCTGAGAAATATCAGATAAGAACAAAAACATTTTCAAGCAGCTGTTAAGTATTAAAATCCTTTCAATCGGGCAAATATAGAAGCAGTTCTCGAAAATTTAAAGATTATTAAATGCAACCTTAAGAAAAAGATTGAGGTTGGTTTTCAACTGTTGTTTCAATTAATCACGGAATCATTAACGATACAGTTGACTAGAAAATCTGTAAGAATGAGTTATTGTTACATCAAAATTGGTATTTAATTGAAACATAAAAATTCTAGAGAAGTAACAAACATATTTTATATCATTTCTATTTCAGTGTCTATTTTATAACTGTCGTCAACCTATTATAACTTAAATTACTGCAATTTAATAAAAAGGAATTTTAAATATCAATGTTATTAAGGTTGCATGTCAAACAAGCAGAAAAACACTATTATATTTGCAAAAAAAATTTTGAGAAGAAAAATAAAAACAATAGAAACAATTAACTACACTGAAAAATTTTAAAGTTTTACATGGCATAAATTTGAGTTCAGCTACAAATTTTTGTCACATACGAGACTTTCGACTACAAACAACGGCAAACGCTCGCTCAGTCAATAATCATTAGCTTATCTTTAAGTGAATCTCATGTTTTGTGTCAATTTTACTGAGAACGTAATAAAACGTAATCAAACGTGATCAAACCAACCTCAGCCAAGTTTTACTCGTAACTAGTTGAAAGCGAATAGTTCTTCAAGTTCAGCAAATAATTGTCAGTAGACAAAACTTAGAAAATGCTAGCAATATATTTTAATTGTTCTTAGGCGAGAGACTTGGCAACTGGAAATTAAAAAAAAAAAAAAAAAAAAAAACAAACTGAAACTTATTCTATTGACTTGATACGAGGTATCTCGACGTATCAGCAGCGATATAGAAATGAAAAACTTAATGATGGTTTCTTTTCATACATATTCAATAACAACAGATATAAATCAAAACTTTTGAACAGAATCATTAACGAAACACTTTGTCATGCCTACCGAGAAACAAAAAAATGACTGGACTGAACCACGTTTGAGGCTTAAACATGACATCATTTTAGGTTTATTTTAAAGCTTTAGTTTAAAGTTAGCCACGTTTCATTTGAAGACTTAATTTTTTGGCTTGAGCATTTTTACTGCCGGTTAGAGAGAGCAGTAAAACAATGATTAATCGAGTCAATATCCGGCAAACATTATGAATGACGAGTACTGCGGTCTTTGAACCGATCTAAATGGTCTAAATCGTTGTCTAATGAGCGCATATTCAAACAATATTTACGTGTATTGATTGTATTACAACCGGCAGGGACTTTATTATTCGATATTTTAGTTAGCACAAAATATTTCGGCCAAAAATTCCCATTTTGCACCATCTTTTTTTCCCTTTTGACAGTAGTCAAAACATTCTAGAAAAAGAGAAATTTCACTGGAAATGGCAGCACTGTGGAGAGGGTGAAGATGATTTCAGAAATGTGAAAAAACAAAACAATGTTCTCATGTGCATGTTCTGAAAAAGTTTACTTGGCATTATTTACTCTAGGAGGTTTGCTGTTGTCTGCCGAGGTGACGACCGATTAGAAAAATTAATTTCATTTAAAAAAACTTTCTGTTATTTCAACTGGGGTTCGATATAAACCACTCGCATTGGCATTGAGTGGTCCAAACATTGATTAACGCCGCCACTTTATCTCAATACATGACAAGATTTCTTTAAATTTTTTCTTAAGGGGGCATATAGGTTACAAATTTAAAAAACATTTTTTTTTCGGGAATTTTTTCTCATAGAAGGAAAAAGATATCATATTTAAATTTTGCACATATATTTATTGACATTTAAAGAATACAAAAAAGATACAGTAGTTTCGACTATGTCGTAACACAAGACGTAGAATTATTCAATTCGCTTTTGATGACATCTTTTTTAAAAAATATTTAGCAAAATATTTCTTCCATACACCTGACCATATGACCTTTAAAAGAGTGCCGGAGATGGTTAATATGTATGACCGACACCCATTACTTTTGCAAAAGGAACATTTTTGCCTTTGACACCTATTCCCTCTGACCACTCCTTAGGGGGGCTCCCATACAAATTTTATTGTGTTTGTGCCGGAAAGGGTTAATATGTATCACCGACCCCCATTACTTTTGCAAAAGGAACATTTTTGCCTTCGACACCTATTTCCTCCGACCACTCGTAAGGGGGCTCCCATACAAATTTTATGTTTTTTTTTTATTTATTCCATACACCTGAGCATATGACCTTCCAGAGAGTTCCGGAGAGTGTTAATATATATGACCGACCCCCATGGAACATTTTTGCCTTTGACTTCTTTTCCCTCCGACCACTCCTGAGGGGGGCTCCCATACAAATTTTATGGTTTTGTCGATAAAACCGGAAACTGTCGATAAATAGGTAGCAAGTTTAAGCAAACAAAAACATCAAATGTTGGCTTTATATTCCATGTAATTGTGCAAAATTTATATAAGTTAGAGAGTTCTAACATGAATTTTTGTCGCATTGAGGATCAAGCAGACCAACAAGTGCTAACATCAACATTGTACGATCAGTACTTTAGGCCCACCAAAGGCTCAAAAAGTTATATAAATACCGACACCTGATCACTATCAACCACCCTACTTACCTCCGAGAATGACGTATTCTACGTCAAAAAGAATGTTTCCTCTGAAACATCTGAGAAAAAAACAAAATTAATCCTTGTTTAAGTGGCTACCGCCTGAACTAGGATAAATTTTTTCTGCCGAAAAAAAAAACCAAAATGGCGGCCATTTGAAAAAAAATCGATTTTCGAGGTTACAAAATCGGTCGCAGCCATTTTGTTTGTTTTCGGCAGAAAAAAATTATCCTAATTCAGGCGATAGCCACTTAAACATGGATTAATTTTGTTTATTTTATTTTTTCCTCAGATGTTCCAGACTAGATATCCTGCACATCGTCAATTTTTTGGCATTTTTTTAACCAAAAAATCAAATAACGTCAAAACCCGCTTCAATGATTGTGAACAAAATTTTTTGTTTCTTTAAATGGTAGTAAATATATTTGCAAAATTTTAAAATGATATCTTTTTCCTTCTAAAAAAAAAAATTCCCGAAATAATTTTTTTTTTTTAATTTATAGTTAACCTGTTGATGAGCCCTTAAATTTTTAAAATACAAAGTAAAATCTCTTTAAATTCCACAAAAATGAATATATGGACTTTAATATTTAATATGCACTATGAATATGAAATTCAACGAAATCGAGTGACAACCACGGCTACCTCCCATACAAAGTGACTTTATCAAAAAACAAAAGCGAACACTTTCTGTTAAAACTATGACGAACATGTTTTTAAAGATAAACATTTTATTGGCTGCTTAAGACTTTGAATATATTTTGGTTCGGTCGTGGGGTTTTAACTTTGGCCCATTTCATTTCTTACTAGTCATAACAACTTTTAGGACTTTCTTGCAACGTAACAGGACATTTTAAGGCATATAAAATTAATTATATTTTTAGGCTTTTAGCTTGGGGAAAATTTCCTGAAAATATCGAATAAAAACTCCGATTTCTACACAAAAAATTGTTTAAAGTAAATAATTTAGAATTTTTAATTAAAAGTTCATCTCTTCATTTTCATGATTGATTTATATATTGAATTGAATGTCTTTTGATATTTTTATAATCGGTCCTGTGAATCAGTGAAAAGTATAACTATGTGTGTCGTACGTATCTGTCCTACGAGTTCAGAAAACGTTGTTTGCGAAAAATTAGTTACAAAAAAGTAACTAAAAAAGTAAAAGCTACACCGTTACAAATATATCTTTAATCTAATCACTCTTTATGGATAACATTCATGGCCTGGGCTCAAGCTGTCTTCTGAAAGACCCTGTTTACAACCTCAAGTCTCACAGATAACATCTGCGACCACTTGTCATACATCAAAAACCGCCACTGGCGTCTAGGTCAAATTGATGAAGACTTTGATGCTTGGCATTATTGATTGTAAACAAAGTTCGGAAAAACAACAGAAATGCGAATGGTAAATAAACCTAGATAGAGTTGCCAACAAAGTGTAAAATTTGTATTTGCAGTATATTCATTAAACTCAATGACGTGTAACAAATGCGAATGTCAACACTCAACTTAATGCTGATAATGAAATGAGATGATGAAGATGCTCAGAGTGTAAACAAAGAACTCTCAATATTAAGAATTTATGTGGATGATAAAGATTGATACCAAGAAATACTTAAGTGTAAACGTCATTATGAAATATTGACGTTAAAAGAGAATATTTTATATACTATATAAGTTCATATCAAAATTTCTCCTATTAAAAATATTTTCTGTATGTACAGCTGTGTTCGATGAAATAGCAGTGGAAACTTAATTTTTAAAAATGTTAGATTTTCAGTTTAATAACTGCATTTTTTCAATATTTTTTTTTTTAAACCATTGTATATTAATTACTCTCAACAGAAACACATTTGAGTTCTGGCGCATAAAGTTCACATAAAGTCTTATTTCTTGAAATTAGTACCGACTTTCTAATATGATATTTCTAAAAATAGGAGTTTTAAAAATATTTCTCCTACGATTCCATTTGTTTATGGCACTGGTCGAATTTTGGGTTTTGTGAATTCGTTGGACAAAAAAAACAAAAACAAATTTTTTCCACAATACCAAAAAAAAAAAAAAAAATAAAAAAATAATATTTGAAAAAGAAATCAATAAAAAATATAAATTTTTAGCCAAACCGACCACCACATCCAAATTTTCCGGTAACCCAACTAGTACCATTAAAGTTAAAGATTATTGTTAGATGAGGTCACAAAACCAAAAAATTCCATAATCCAAGTAGTTCAACCAACAGTCCAAATGAAACTCATTTGACTGATAATCATAGATTTTTATCGGAGGAGTCCACAAAACTCAAAAAAATTCCAATAATCCAATAATCCAATAAGTTCCATAGATAATTCCTGAATATCTGATCATTATATGGAAATCGTGAATTTTTCTCAAAGCAACCCACAAAAGTAAAAAAGCAACACTGATTTTGCCAGTTCTGCAGATGATTTATGTGGAACGTTTTGGCCTTTGTTTCAACGATTATTGCCCAAGAATTCTCTAAAAAAAACTCCAAAGAACCCATATAAACTCCTAAGACTCATCCTTAAGCCCTTCAAGGACCTAGTTTTATTCTTACCATTAATTGCTATGTACGGCTCATGAACAGCTATGGCACCGAGCAAGCTTCGAAGCCAACTGAGAGCAATTGGGAGCAAAGGCTTATGTAGCAACACAAAATGCAACAACAAAGCAAAGGCAAAAAACAAACACAGAAACAAAACAGAAGCTTTAAATGTAGTGGTGCCAATATCCGCTCATGAATTGTCTCATTTGCGCACACGCTCGTGAGCGCGTTCTCAACATATACTTTTTAGCGTTCTGATACAAGAGCCATTTTTTAGCGTTCTGGTACGATAACTTTTAAAACTTGGCTCCCACACGTGAGCACGAGACTTTAAAAGGTGCGGGAGCGTGTTCCAAAGTCATGATACAATTACAAGGGCTCATATTGGAGAAAAATGTGAACTGGATGTTAAAAGCAGCTGTGGATTTTGAGTTTTGATAATTGTTGTTGTTGCTTTTGTTGTTTGTGGCACTTATACAGTGGTGTAACTCGGTGATCAAGGGCCCCTGTGCAAAAATGTAAAAAGGACCCCTACCAGAAAAGTTTAATAAGAAATATATGCCCCACTATCGTCTTTTTTTATACATTTTTCAAAAATAGTTTCTTCTTTCCAGTGAAAATTACCAACACATACAACCAACAAAAAAGTAAAAAACGAACACGTCTAGAACAAAGTAAGAAATTTACACAAGTTTTAAAATACAACAGGTCAATATAACTATCAAATATATGTAAATATTATCATCAAAATGAATAATTTCAAGATTTATATAATTATTGTAAATTGTTAAATTACACAAAATAAATTCATTTCACAAATATTTATTAACGAAAACACCACAAATGACAAATGCTTAATAAAGGGTCCGCCATCTAACGTTTTTTTTTCAACTAGTGCTTATTTCGTGAATGCTGACACTTAGCACATGTCTGATTTAACAGATAATTAGTTTTATCCTTCCGCTGAACGAATATGGTTGAAGCCAACTGACCATCCAATGCGTTTTCGCTTCGCTGAGTGGGCCTGCGATCGACTTACAGAAGATGCCGATTTTGCCAAAAAAAAATCATCTTTTCAGATGAAGCTCATTTTGATCTTGGCGGGTATATAAACAAGCAAAATTGTCGCATTTGGGGCACAAAAAACCCGCACGCATACATTGAAAAGCCGATGCACCCAAAACGAGTCACTTTTTGGTGCGGATTTTGGTCCAGAGGCATAATTGGGCCATTTTTCTTCAAAAATGAGCAAGGATTGGCCGTTACAGTCAATGGCCATCGTTATCGGGCCATGTTGAACGAATTTTTGTTCACAAAAATTGAAGAGGAGGATATTGGCAGCATTTGGTTTCAACAGGATGGCGCTACATGCCACACAGCCGAAGCTACACTCGATATTTTGCGCCCTGTTTTTGATGATCGCATTGCCGCAGAGCTGATGTCGTTTGGCCACCTCGGAGCTACGATTTGACACCGTTGGACTATTATTTGGGGGGTGCCTTCAAAGATAAGTGTTACGCCGACAAGCCAGAGACAATTGACGCTTTAAAAGACAATATTCTTGAAGCCATTGGTGAAATACAGCTGCACACAATCGATAATGTGCTTAAAAATTGGATCGATCGTGTAGGCTACTGCATGGCCAGCCGAGGCAGCCATTTGAATGAAATTATTTTCCATTATTAACCGGAAGGATTCTACATTCAATTAAAAAAAGAAATTTGAGAAAATATTCAGTAGTTTTTTTATAGCATTTTAAAAAAAAAAGTTATTTGGCGGACCCTTTAGCTTGTTGGTCCAATTGCTCTTCATTATTGAGAAACTAATGTAAACAAAAACATCTGATTGGTTACGATACCAAAATAAAGATAGCTTTCAGGGATGTAATGTTTTATTATGTTTTTTGTACGGAAACTAGTGTTGAGACTTAGGACAATATAACAAGATAGTACATGTGAATTATAAATCAATAGACTATTAAGTGACAGAATTCCACGTTCAACTGTACGATTCATCGAAGCTGTCTATTTTTTTAAAAAATGTTGCCATACATTTTTTTTAAATTTGTAGCCAACCATTTGCTATTTGTTGTGTCATCGAAGGGCCCAGGTGCACTGCACCGTCTTGCACCTATGGAGTTACGCCATTGCACTTACAGCTTTGTTGTTGTTCAATTTCATATTTGAGCAGCCATTTTAAAATGAGCCTACGTTGTTATTGTATCCTGACCAAAATGAGCTATGTACGGACTCGCTTGTGGACCTTTTCTCAAAACATTATTTTTCTTTGTTTTTGTAAAAAAAAAAACAAAGATATTTTGATTTGGAAAACTGCATAATTATATGTTTGATTATGAATCAATCACTGCTATTTCATCGCACACAGCTGTACATATGGACTTCTATAAAATAGCTCTTAAACTAAGCTTTTCTTGATTTAAGAGATTTATTTTTTTATAAGTCATATAATATTAGTTCCTTCTTCGTTCTACTCACACATGCACGCAATATATTTGCCTCCAGCTCAGTGGGGTTGACGACTTCTGTTCGACAGCACTATGACGTCATTGTTGCCAAGATGTTGGTAAATAAACGTCTGCAGCTTTTGGTATTTTTAACACTTGTTTCGTTTGCTTTATTTATTACTCTTGTTAATGGAAAAAAAAAATGGTTATTCCTATTATATTATTTTGCTTGTTATTTATTTTTATTTTTATAATTTAACAAAATAGAGCATATTTTCATTTATATTTAATTTCATTTTTGTTCAAAAGCAAAAGCAAGAAATTGCCACAAAAATAAATAAACCCTCATTAAAGCTGTAGAACTTTTGGACACGCTTCAAAGAATCAACAAATTGAAAAAGTTTTTTCGTACAGTGCTTAGAATTTATAATTTTTTGTAACTAATGTGAGTAGTAAGCTATGAGTAGGAAGCATCAAGTAATCGCTGGCCAGTGTAAGGCACAAACTGGGGCATCAGCATCAATGACAGGGTGGCTGAGTCACGCCAATTAAATGTAAAACTGAAACACGGAATATCCCCAAGTTTCACTAGTCGGCACTTGTTTTCCGTTTCTTTAGTTTTTTTTTTTTTTTTTTTTTTGTTTAAATAATTTAATAAAATTTTAAATTTTTTAGCATTGCGACATTTTGCACTCTTTTTTACTTGCGTTGCATAAAATCGATCTCACAACAAGTTTTTGTGTTGGCTGTATGGGTTGAAGAGGTAATTGTCTGAAGTTGCAATATTATTTACAACAACAATAAAAACAACAAATGAAGGTCACGAGTTGTTTTACCTTTTTTCCTAATTATTAGTTAGATCCTTTAACTATTTCACATTTAATACTGCGGATAAATGTTGCCGTTGATGATTTAATGAATAAATCAGTAGTCGTTGAAGGGACGCGCACACCACACAAAGAATCACAAATCAGCAAACTCAGGTAAATAAACGACTACGAAGAAAAACAAAAAAAAAAGAACCTAACACAACAGACTGTTTTGTAACGCGACACTCTGGAATACACGCTATATGGTCACGCGTGTTATTGGTAGTACACAAATAAGCTGCTTCAGCTCCGAACTCAGACTAAAAATTAAACTAAAAGCAGAAATATATGAATGAACATGGAAACAAATTGTGAGAAATTCGCACACTTCCTATGACAGAGAGAGAGAGAAGAGAGAGAGAGAGAGAGAGAGAGAGAGAGAGAGAGAGAGAGAATATATTGAAAGCAGAACCTTACAGAGGCTGCGTGAGACACGGGTTAAAAGTTGATTTTTATTGTGGGCTGATTTATTTTCAGAATCATTATTATTGTGAACAGTGATGTTACAATTAATTTTAACAATTACTGTACTGAGTTTGTTAATTACTGTTTTTTAACAAAAATTACTGTATGTTTGGGAATTAAAAATACTGTATCAAAGATAAAAAAAAAATATCAACATTTTTAAACAACTTGTTTTTATTAACAAAAACTAAAAAAAGAAAGAAAATACTTATAAAAAAAGAGTTGGCTGTGCCGTGGACACACCCGTAGGTTTTGACGTGACGAAGCTGTTGTTGTTAAAGTTGATGTTGATGTTGATGTTCATGTTGATGTTGATGTTCATGTTGATGTTGATGCTGATGTTGATGTTGATGTTCATGTTCATGTTGATGTTGATGTTGATGTTGATGTTGATGTTGATGTTGATGTTGATGTTGATGTTGATGTTGATGTTGATGTTGATGTTGATGTTGATGTTGGTGTTGATGTTGATGTTGGTGTTGGTGTTGGTGTAAGTGTTGGTGTTGGTGTTGGAGTTGTTGTTGGATTTGGAGTTGGTGCTTTTCGTTTAGTTTTTTTTTGCTTCCCCATTTGTTGTGCTCTAATTTCAAGTAATCCAGCAAAAGTGATGCATATGCGTCACATTAGGCGGTTCCCTGGGGGTTTTTGACACGCCGTCAAATTTTTTTTTTATTTTTGTCATATGCCCGAAGACCTCACCTTTGTTTTCGTTCTTTAAAATTTACCGTTGCACCAGTAGTCACAGAGTAAAGAATCCATGCAACGTTTTTTCATGGTTGTAGCATTTTTATTGCATTATGTGATTGCATCCCTGAAATCATGACAACAAAATTTTTTTTGTAATTTAGTTGTGAAGCGTAATAACACATCACTGCTGTCGAAAAACAAAATTTACTGTAGCACTCCTCCTGAGTTAGTAATAATTCCATGCAACGATATTACATTTCTGTTACATAAGCTGCTATATTCACGACCTGACGACGCCGGAATTTTATTTTTATTTTTGTCGTAAAGCCATGTATAAAAACTTTATTTTCCTTTTTAAACTTTTATCGTAGGTTATATACTCATTGAGTAAAAATTCAATGCAACGCCGCTGCATGAATGTTGCGTTATCGATCTTTGAGCGGCTCTCTCAGCGTCCCCATGATGTCAGAAATTTTTTGTCTAATTTTGTTGTGAGGGCTTCCAGTAGGCCTTTATTGGCGTATCGTATTTTTAATCCTAGCACTAATACTCAGCGAGTAATAATTCCATGTAACAAATTTTCAGTTGCGTTGCTTACGCAGCTCCCACTACGTCCCTATGCCGTATTGAATTTTTTTTTTGTTTTTTTAATATAGTCAAAGAATTAACCTTTATAGGCATACTATTTTTTTAATCATAGCTCTTATACCCAGCGAGTAACAATTCAATGAAACGCAGATGAATTTTTAAAAAGTTCATTTTTCAACTTTTTTGGAAACTAGAGCAGTACAACGTAACTTCGTCACGTCAATTCTTGAAATAATTCTTCAAAGAAGGATTAGGGCTAAATTGACTCAGATGATGATGTCAATCAAGAATACAATGCATCAAAAATTTGCACATGCAGTAGTAAATTTTTAATTTAAGTCATTGTATTTTCTAAAATTATCTACATATATTGAATAAGCATGTTTCATATTTTTTAGTAATTCATGAGTAATGATATTAAAAACAAAAACAATTAACTTATGGAGTTCAATATCCCCATAATTGCACATACACTGACATCATATTGGTAAAAAGTTCGATTAAATGTCTAAATTTTAACTGCTATGCCAAATTAATAACGGAATTCCATTTAGTGAAAGGAATAAGTCGTGCTTAAAAGCTCTCTACGAAAGATTATTAAAATTTTTAAAAACGAATTTATCACACAAAAAAGTGCCTATAGACGCATAAAATTTAATCGTTAAGTTCAAAAATGAAGGAAAAAGTTATTAAGAAATAAGTAAAATTGTAATTGTAAATTGTAAAATTCTAAATAGACCTAGTTCAACAATCCAATCTGTTGTTAACAATTTTAAACGAAATAAATTATTTGATATTGCATCTGGAAGAGGTAGGAACAAAATATTGTCGATACGAGAGGAGCGATTTATGGAACGAATGGTAAAAGCGGATCCGAAAATTGGTGCCCAAAAATTGAGGCAAGTCTTGCAGAACATGGAGGTCCATCCGTTAATCCACAAACAATAACAAATTGTTTACATTCACATGGTTACAAAAGTTGCGTGTCCCCCAAGAAACCTTTTATATCTAAAAATAATGCGCTTAAACGCTGAGCATATGCAAATGAATATATAAATAAGCCTGAAGAGTTCTGGAAAAAAGTTGTTTTTGTTGATGAAAGCAAATTTTATATTTTTGGCTCAGATGGACGTCGTTTTGTTTGGCGAAGACCTAATACTTCTCTTAATAAAGAAAATTTAACGCCAACCGTAAAATGTGGAGGTGGAAATGTTATGGTATGGGGTGCCATGGCAGCTAACTGTGTTGGAAACTTAGCTTTCGTTGAAACTATAATGGACAAATTTCAATATTTATTAATTTTAAAAAATAATTTAAGAGCCAGTGCTGCATTAGAACTCGGTCGTGATTTCATGCTGGTCTAAGATAATAACCCCAAGCATAATTCACTAAATCACTACTTGGCTTTTCTACAACTGCAAATCGACACTTCCACATCCCCCTCAATCACCGGACCTCAATCCTATTGAGCATCTTTGGGATTTTCTCGAGCATAAAGTACTACAGCATGAGATAACCAACCGAGAGCAGCTTAAAACAGTTATCCTAGAGGAGTGGAATAAAATATCGCCGGACGATACATCCAAATTGGTGGAATCGATGAAACGCCATTTACGAAAGGACATTAATGCAAATGGATACCATACTAGCTATAAAGTTCTTTATTAAATACTTAAATTAATATATTTTAGCAATGTATGTACAATTTTTTGAGTTCAAGTTAGTTAGATTACTTTTTTAAATAATTTTCATAAATGAAGTGTAATTTTTCAGAAAATGTTATAAATTGTTTTTTGAATGTATTAATACCATCCAATAAATATTGATAAAAGTTTTCGATATTTAAAACGTATTTTGTAAAGAATATATGTAGCTTTAAATGGAAAATGAACTGCTGTATGTGCAATTGTTTGATTCAGTGTATATTGTCGTTCAAATTTGAAATTGCAAATATGAGAATCATTACTTTTCAAGCGAATATACTAAATTCAAATAATATATTCGATATTTTACTTAACTTGCAAATTAGGCACAGCATATATGTAGTTGCATTTAAGCAACAGGATGGAATAGTAAAAGAAAAGTTGAATTTTTCAGACTCGCAACTTCACAATTGTTACGACGTACATTGTACTTTTCAGAGCTGTTTTGTGCTCGAAATAAGTAAAAAAATTTCAAATTCATGGCGAAAATTAGATTATTTTATGATCTATTTTTATAGAAAAACTCTGGATTTTTTGAATTCGGCAACCGTTAAAAGTTAACAAAAATTCAGAAAATTTTAGAATAGCAGCAAGAGTGATGTTTTTTTTTTTGTTATTTTGGGTGCTTTTATCGGGAAACATGTTGGAACATTTGTTTTATTTTTTCCTTTTTTTTATTGATGTATGTATTATGAATATGCTGATAAAAACTATTAAAAAAACAAGTAAATTTTTCACATTTTTCTTACTTTGTCTAACTTTTGAATATGTTGCCTGTGATTGCCCTCTTTATTTTTTAAAGATATTTTTGAAATATTTTTTAAACAAATTTTATTTAATTTGGCTGCATCCCTGAACACAAATGTCAATAAAAGCTTTTAAAACAGCTGTTTCAACAGAGTGCAAATTTAGTCAGTTTGAGCCAAACTATAGTGAAAACAAAATATGAAAACCCCGGTATTTTCAATGATCTTGCTGAATTTACAAAAAAAAAAAAGTAAACCAAATAGAAATAAGATCATGTTATTTAAAGCCGCAAACACAAAAAATGGCAAATAGTTCAAAATCTATGAGCAATTATGTGAATTTTCTTTTGAATTTTTTTCAGATAATTTTCGCGATATACACTTTTCTCTTCCTATCACACCTCCTTATTGGTGTTTCGAATGAAATTGGTTGCACATTATTAATTGAGATTTATGTAAGATGTGATTTGAATCCTTATAAAATCCAGTGTATATTAAGATTGATAGGATAAGCTACTGTCAAGCTGAAAATTTTATCAACGTCAAATGATAAAAGTAACAACAACATTAAGAAAATCTCATATTGGATCTGATTACTTTGCTGAAGGGCAAAATATACCCTTTTTTGTCAAATCGAGCCCAGATTGATATTCTATCATGGGCGAGATTACCTCATAGACCCCAAACCGTGACGCTCTGTTTAAGAGATTAGAGAGACAGCACGCAAGTCAAGGAGGAAGTAATAAATAATGAGAGTTAAAGAGTCGGAGAGAGTTGCTCTTTAATTTTTACAGTGGAACAATATTAATAGCTGACTTTAATATTTATGTGAAATGTGAGAATTTAACAATGAATTTGCGAATGAAAGAAATTTTAAGGGCTATAGGCTGGCAGTCAATTGATCCTGGACAATATAATGGTAGAACAATAAGGTAAGGCAATCTCGAACTTTCATATTCGAGATAAAGTAAGCTAGATATCAAAGTCACCTGTTGATTTTGTGTTTTTTTGTAGTTGTTGTTTTTTTTATTGTTTTTTTGCCGTTTGACGATTGTGGCAGTTACAGATTTGTTGTTCTAAAATTTCACATTTAAGCAGCCATACTAAAATGAGGCTGCTTACCTTGCTATTGTACAGAAATGATGAGAAAGAACTCAATCGTTCTTGGTGTATTTTATCATGCATGGATGATTTAATAAGGTTGTCGCAAGGGTGAGAGTCCATAAATGTCAAATCAAAGTTGACAACTCATACAAAATCTGAAAGCGAAAATGAATTACATGTTAAGCCGATGAATTTGTTGTTGTTGCTTTTCATTGATTTTGACAATTGTGGGTACTGAGAAGAGAGTATGATCAGCCACGAGACAACCTATGCTATCATGTGTCATGGTGGAATAGGTTAAGTTAGTTACCAGGGGTTAATTATTTTCCACTCTATCTAAACCAGTTGGAGCTATTTATAAAGCTGAGAATTCGGTAGACCGAAGATTTTAAGATCTCGTCTAGGTCACTGTGGAACCAGTTGGTGGAATAAAGAAGATTGTTACGCCGCTTAACATCTCGCTCTAAGTCAAAACTGTCAAAACAAATACAAATAATTTTGCTCTTCTTTTAGCTGTTGTTCGTTTTTCAGTGTTTTTTTTTTTTTTACAATTTTGGCTCTCAGCCGCGAGTCTACGTGGTTTATTCTACCATACACATTTTTTCTTTTTTATATGATTGAAATTTTTAAATTTATTACCGCTTGCAAGCGAAAGAGAGAATTAAGAGTTTGTTAAAATGAGCTCAAAAAATAGCGATACAGTGCGTTTTTATTAAGTGGGAGAAAGAGAGAGCTGGGAGTAATTTGAAAAATATAAACAAACATTAAGTAAATCGTTAATGGCAACTCTACGCAAACAATGCTGTTATCTTTATTTGAGCGCTGTGTTTAATTTTGAAGTTTGTCTAATAAACAGTCGACGCTGATTATTAGCAAAAAAACATGATAAAAGATTCGATATTACTCTTGAAAGAACAATTTTTGGTTGGCTGATTGTCAAACCAGTTGTCAAATTAAATACATGTGTTTGACATTTATGTTTAGTATACTTTGGCAAAATACTATGACTGACATCGTAACAATGTTTACAAATCGTGGAAATTTTATTCTAAAATTCGCGTCTGTGCGGCAAAATTACAGAGCACTTCACACACCTTACATATATGGCAAAAAAAATAAAATAAATAACTGGCCATTTCAGCCCTTGAAAGGACTTTGACCTAGCTTCTTATGATCAATTGTGTTGTGCGTGTTATTAAGTTTGTACACAATTGACCGAGAAATGGACCTACAGGCTTAACGCCGACTCCGAACGGCGATGAACGAAATGTTCTTATTCTCAAGAAGCTTTACATGGCATTTTGATTACTCTCTGAGGTTTGCCATTGTCTGCAGAGAGGTGGCGGCCGTAGAGAAAAATTCAAATAATTTTCTGTCGCTGCTGGGATTCGAACCTGGGTTTCCAAAGTTCGTTGACATAGCGGCCACACACTTTAACCAACTACGCCACATATATGGCAAAACGGCACATAAATAAGCAAAATAAGCAAATAAGGCTCCCTTACATCCAGAAAAAGTTAGTGTCTGGCAGTGGCGGATCTAGGATTCACTAAAGGGGGAGCCTGAAACTATATTTTTGTATGCCAAAGGGGGGAGCTGAAGCGTCTTTTTGGAATTTTTTCATTTTTTTTCCATACAATAAATTCTCTAAGGGGGGGGGGGGGGGGGGGGGCTAAAGCCCTTTCAGCCCGTATGTAGATCCGCCACTGGTGTCTGGTGTGGTTATGATGCCGAAGACATCATTGGCCCATACATTTTTAAAACTGAAGATGGAGTTAACGTAACCGTCAATGGTGAGCGCCACAGGCAAATGATTCGCGACCTTTGGTTCCCACGTCAATATTAATAGTCTAAGTGCTAAATCGTTCCAGCCGAACGGTTCAACAAGCCATACAGCGCGTCACATTATTGGAACGAACTTTTGGTGACTAAATCATATCAAGAAATGGGCCTGTCAATTGGCCGCTTAGGCCATGTGATTTGACTTCGTTAGGCTACTTTTTGTGGGACTACGTACAGTCACTGACCTATGCTGATAAACCAGCTACGATTGATCAGTTGTAAACCAACATTCGATGCGTTATTAGCCAGATAAGACCGCCTATTCTGGAAAAAGTGGGTGCAAAATTGGACCGACAGAATGATCTTCGTAAGACGTATTCCCGATGGCTATAGACCCGAAATTATGTTCAAACACTAAATGTCATAAAATTTGCTAACATAAAGCCCAATGTTGTATTTCATAAGACCTCAAAGTAAATCCTTTACGGTGCAGAGTATAATATAACAAATCGTTTAGTCGTATGAGTCAATAAATAGTTTATTGCATCAGAAATGCTAAGAAAACAAAATCAAGTTGCCATCTTGACGAAAAATTGACACAGAAATCAAGTTAAGAAATAATTAATTTATAGATTTTTATAGATTTAAAGCACATTTAAAGGCCCAACCAAATTATGCTTAAGCGAACAAAAAGAGAGAAGGTAAAGAAAAGTTTGCTTAAGTTCAAACAAAACTCGAAAAACACTTCTCAATTTTTAGTAAAAAACACAGTATACATAAAAAAAATTTAACCAATTTCATATAAAAATGCCATATAAAAATGATTTATTTTTTGTTGATATGGGTTGCCAACAGTTTTGATAAAACATTATGTTGTGAATGAATATAAGTTTGAAAATCTTAAAAAAAGCTTAATTTTGCAGTGAAAACTCATGCAGTTTGCTAAGTTTGCCTTAAATATAAATTTAAAAAAAAAATATAAATTATTTTTATTTACGGAGTCGAGCGTTCTCACTCAAGTTCAGCAAAGTAAACGAAAATTGAGGAACTGAACGAAAGGTAAGCTTACGCAAAAAGCCCTAACCACAATAGACGAAACGAGACGATTGCAACTTGCCGAACGTTTGCAATCGTTACGTCTGTTTTGACATTTAACCCAAAATGAAACGAGTACCTCCAATCGTCTGAAAAAAGAAGAAGACTATTCTGCACAGCTGTTGTTGACGCTAAAAGTTCGGTTCTTACAGAACAAAACGTCTCGTCACACCGTTTCGTTCAGTTCGTTGAGTTTACGTTTGCTTATTTTGGGCAACAACATTGAATTGCATTTAAGCGAACATTTCTGTCTTCACTCGTTACGTAGCGACACGTCTATTTTGGTTAGGGCCACGGTTGCCACTCGCATATTTTTTTTCGTACCAAATTTTCCATAAAAATGTACCAAAAAGGAATAAAATGTACCAATTTTTTTTTTAACACCAACAAAAAAATAATATTAAGTAATTTTGAGTACTATTTACTATATCGCGTCGATTTGCCTCTACCACATTTTAAAGTTTTGGCAATTTGTGAGTCTGGGCAGCATACCAATCACAAATTTGAAAGAAAATCCATTGGAAGAAATGGTAGTTATGCATAATGCAGAACATTACAAGCGCAAGCTCGGCCTGTCGATCTTGCTTTTCCAAAAATGTATTTTAGGCTTTCATCGTGATATGATTATTTTTTTTTTCATTTCATTGCTTTTGGCTATGCAAAGTATTCTTTGCATGTCTGTGCAAGTGTGGCAAGTGGTTCACGAACGATTTCTCGAAGACGATACAAAATGCTGTCTCATTTTTGTTTTGCAGCCAAGAAAATTGTTGTTTGTTTTGCAGCCAACGATTCTAGACGAAACTTCCCTTTGAAATCAGTCTTTGATTAGGAAGGAACATCACCACTATAAAATAAAATTTTACAAGTTTAAACAAATTTTTCAATAAAAATTAAACAGCTACTTGCTGCATTCAGCTTCACTTTCGCAGTCAGAAGTGGGCGCTTATGCTAGAAATATGCAAGCAAGATTTTATTTAATTTTATATGATATTAAATATTGAGTGTTTAAAAGTACCTTTCCATTATTAGCGTTTTTCCTTCCACCTGCACACATTTGAAGAGCACTCTTGAACAATTGTAAATTAAATTTTTTAATTTATACAAAAATTGTCGCAAAAATCTGGGTTGTTCCTATTCTTTTTAATTATATCTTCTCTTTCTTTCCCTCAGAATAAAGGTAGATGCCAACAGTGCTATCAAATTTGGGTTTTTGTGAAGTTTCTAAACTTTTACAAAATGTACCAAATCAGAAAATAATGTACCTATGTACCAAGCGAAAATAAATGTACCAATTTTGGTACAATTGTACCAAAGTGGCAACCGTGGTTAGGGCTAAACTTGGGCGACTCCAAGAATGAAAGAAACAAGATTATGCGTTCCGCAAATGAGAGAGAAAGAGCATCACGTCACCTAGCGCTTTTGCATGCAGGTACACTAAGGAAAATAACGCATATTAACATTATCCACGTCTGAGTATAAATTTTATTTATATATTTACGTGGATAAATCAAATATTTTCCTTACAACTCGTTTTTTCCCGTATTTAAATTTTATTTATACCACACACGTACACACATATTCCATACAAGCAAGCAGCAATAGCATCGCACACGTACACGCATATTCCGACAAGCAGCAACAGCATCGCACTCTGTTCCTGCAGTTTATTTCTTGCAGTTGCAGGTTTCTTATAGTTCTCATTTAGTTAATGTTGCAAGGGTAATATAGCGTGGATATTTGGCCAAGATGGGTGGTCGCCATGGTATAATAATACAAGGTAGCATTGACAACAGCTTATTTTCTCTTCTACAAGAAAACATCTCCTGTCAAATACAACTGTTTGTGCAAATGCATCTGCAGCTGCTGAAGTTGTTGTTTTTTCACTTATACGTTTTCAACATTGTATGTTTTTTCAATGGCCGATCGTGTGCACTCTCTTCTTGAGTATATTTTTTGACAGGAGATGGTTTCCCAAGCAACTGTCAATGCTACCTTGTATTATTATACCATGGGTGGTCGCTATATGAAATGATGTAGGGTTGAGTGACAACTTGATATTTTCTGGTTGTTATTTACCTGCATATTTTGCTTCTTATAAATTTTAATTCTTATTGAATTTAAATATGTTGTTTTTTAAATTCAGTATTTTTATATAATTTTTTTTTTAAAAAAATTCGTGCACAATTTTAATATGTTTTTTATTAATTCTGTTTAAATATTTAAATATTTTATTTAATTTAGAAAATATTTAAATAAATTTTAAATTTTTATTTACGTAGACGATTTATGCAAATGCGTTATTGGTGCAAAGTTGACTCGCTTTTTGGATAAATTAAAAAAGTTTTTGGATAAATTTAATATTTGTTCTCTTAGTATATATACTATATACAGTCGAACTTCTCTAAAGTGAACTTCTATACAATGAAGCTCTCCCTATTATGAATTGATTTCAAACACACAACTTTTTCGTTCCAATTTCATTGTATTTTGATCTCCTTATAAGGAATTTCCATAGAATGAAGTTTTCTATACAATGAAGCAATTTTGCAGGTGTAATATTTGACTCACATGCGTTTTTGTCTCCATATAATGAATTTTTCAAACAATTTTCTGTTACGCATACTAACAACTCTGTGTACCGAGAAAGATGCCACATATAATGAGGGGATTCCCAAAAGAGGAAAATAAGAAAAAAAAAAGAAGAAAGCCACATCAATAACAATTTTGACATCAGTTGCCGGTGTTCAGTGATCGAAAATGACGCAGCGAAGTAGCATTTCTCTTGAAAAAAAATGATTAATTATTAATAAAGTTGAAGAAGGAGTAAAAAAAAAAAAGATGTGGCTAGGCAGTTTGGAATTCTTCCCAGCCCATTATCAAATATTTTAAAAAACAAGGCTGTGATTCTAAAAAATGTAGAAGACGAGTAATTGAGCACTAAACGCAACACCTTTTTGAGGATATTGATGAAGCAATGCTCAAATGGGTAACTGCCGCACGTGGTAAGAATCTTCCTATATCTGGGCCATTAATGAAGCATAAAGCCAAAGAGTTCGCTGATGCATTGGGACACGAAGATTTTGAAGCTAGCACAGGATGGTTAGACAAATTCAAAAAACGGCATGGTATTGTAGTAAAAACCTTATGTGGGGAAAGTGCTGACGCCAACGTAAGAGATCGTGATGAATGGATAGTGAATGTTTTACCGAGATTGATACAAAAATATGATCAAAATGACATTTTTAATGCCGATGAGACTGGTATGTTTTTCAAATGTTTGCCAAACAAAACACTAACATTTAAAAATGGGAAATGCTTTGGTGGAAAACAGAGCAAAGAGAGAATAACTGTCCTAGTAGCAAGCAATATGACTGGTTTGGAGAAACTGAAACTGCTTGTTATAGGAAAGGCCAAAAATCCTAGATGTTTTAAAGGAATAAGATCTCTAGATGTAGATTATCAGTCCAACGAAAAGGCATGGATGACAGGCGACATTTTTACGAAGTGGCTTTTAGAGCTGGACAAAAAATTTGGTTCTCAGAAAAGGAAGGTTTTACTTTTTATTGATAATTGCACTGCGCATCCTAAGGAGGCAAAAGATAAACTGCAAAATATTGAGCTTGCGTATTTTCCTCCGAACATGACGTCCTTACTTCAACCAATGGACCAAGGCATCATCTACAACATAAAATAACTTTACAGAAAACGAATTTTGATGAACATATTGTCACAAATGGAGGAGAACGAACCTGTTTTGGCCATAGATTTGCTTCAAGCTATTCGAAATTTAAGCACAGTGTGGAATGCATTTGTAAAACCAGAAACAATTGCGAATTGTTTCAGAAAGGCAGGATTTTCGAAAGATGGCGTGCGGACTCATTGGGATGAGGAAGACTTTCTTCCGTTAGCTGATTTGGCTGCTCTACAGGCTTCATTTAGGGAAGTAACGAACTTTGATGCATCATTTGAAGATTATGTCAATGTTGATATTGTTGTGCATCCCGTCCGATGAGGATATTCTCATCAGTGTTCTGGAAACTCGTGGAGTTCCGGCTATGGCAGGTACATAGTTATTTATTAATTATGTGTGCATACATACATATTTCAATCCTAATGCCAAATAAATGTGTGATGTACATTAATTTTACATTCGTAGAGTCAGATAACGATGAAGAAGAACCGCCCGGTGAAGAATTGGCTGACGTCAATAAGACGATACCTACATTTGAGCACGTTTCTTCATCAATAGATGTACTTCGAACTTTTGTGGAGATGAAGAGTAACGTGACGACTAATGTATTTAAATCTCTTAGTGTATTAGAAGGTTTTGTTGAGGAAGAGAAATGGAAGAGTGTAATCCAAACTAAAATACCTGATAATTTTAAATAAAAATGGAAAAATTATAATTTTTATATAATGGTTTTGTTATTTGGTATTAGAAGGTTTTGTTGTATAAGAAAAATGGAAAAGTGTAATCCAAACTAATATGCCTAATTGTTTTAAATAAAAAGTGGGGGGAAAATATAATTTCTGTATAATGAAGTTTCTATATAATGAAGTGATTTTCTGGTCCCGTCAAGATTCATTATAGGGAAGTTCGACTGTACTAAATATTTTTTTCTTATTTTTTATAATATGTATATGGACCTCCTAAGTCCATTGGTGTAATAAAATTTTGTCGATCTTGAATGGTTTAGGAGATAAAAGTCGTGAAAGTTTTAAAAATTTACATTTTTTCGTATACGAAAATATCCATTTTTTTTTATACAGAAAAGTAGTTCTTTTTATTTTACTTTTCAGCAAAAATGTATGTTCAATTTTGTCAATTCGCATTAATTTTGTTATGCAAAAGCGCTGCGTGACGTCATGCAGTCAATTGAGAAAGAGAGCATTAGATTAGCATTAGCATTAAACTGCGGAACGCGTAATCTTGTTTCTTTCATTCTTGGAGCGACTCTATATAATGCCGCACAAGTTCCTACTTTTGCTCTCTTGCTTGTGTTTGCTTACGCATAACTTGGTTGAGCCTTAATATTTATTCAAGCAAATTCTTAACATCTTATTTAAAATTGCATTCTTAACATATAAACAATAATGTATTTTGTTCTATTTAAAAATTTGTAAAATTCAATTTAATTCTCCTCAGTCCATGACACTTGAATCCATGACTCTAAGTCTTCGATCACATTGGCTGTTTGCTGCTCACTTTTGTGTTTTATTCGGGATATCGACATCGTTCTCTTCGAGCCGTTCAACATATTCGTATTCTTCTAAAGTTTGTACTAGCACATTTCCAAAATTAACTCTTGCCGTGCTGAAGTTATAGCCTTTAAAGCTTTGTTTCTTTTTTGGAATTTCATAAAATAAAAAAGTGTTTCGACAGACAATTAATTCAACATTATAAAAATGATACTAAAAACTTTATAGTGTCATTACTTTTTTTAAAAAAACTCGTCAAAGTTGAAACTTTTTCCAAGCAAAAATGAATTTATTCAAAGCAAAAAATTAAGAACAACTTGAAATTTTTATAACTTTAAGCAAAAAGTTTATTTTGATATCATGTTTTTTTGCGTGTTAAGGTCTTAGGAAATTGTGTGTAACAAAAAATTAAAAGAAAATATTTACTGAAAAAAATTATAAAAATTGTAGAAGTGTACATACAAATTCTTGAAGGAGTTTGAATTTGGCTAAAGTTTAGTAGAAAATATCTAGTAAATATCACAGTATATCACTCGAAAGCTATAATCGTCATAAAATGAAGTACTTTGACCTTACATTTTTGCAAAAAAACTTTACGTTTACTTGCGGATAAAAAAAAAATTGTTTATTTTAGAAAACGCTTTAAAATTATATTTTGCCTTAAAACGCACTAATTTTCAAGACAATTTGCACTCTCAAATTAAGAGAAAAATAAAATTTAATTCATAAAAAAAAAAAAATGTGATCAAATAGCAAATGTTTTTGAAAATTTTATTGTCTTTTTTTATTATTTTTTTTTTTTTTCATCAGCATCAGCATAGTTCTTTGGTAATCTAGTTGTATGGGAGATATATCTAAAAGTTAACCGTTCCAAATAATTTTTGATATAACGTTTCAGTGTAGTTAAATAAACTTAATTCATTCTTTAAAAATACAAATATACAATTTTATGCGGTTTTTTTCTTATGAAAAAAGATGTGGTTTGTATGGGAGGTAGGCGTTACATTTGACCTAGAATTCTAATTTGTTATGTTGTTACTTACAAGAAAAGGTCCCCAAGTGTCAAACGCCGATGTGAATAATTTTCGGCTATGTGTTAGAGGATAAAATTCTAAGGTTGACGTATTTTTTTATATGTGCTCAATAGAATGTTAAGGGTTTCAAAATGGCGTTTCAAAATCAGCAAAAATTTGGTTCTTTTACCATAACTCTTATATTTGCCATAAAAAAAATACAAACTTGGTATCAAACGAAAGGTATTAAAAAGACGCAAATAACGGTATCCAATTTGTTGATCTAATAGTTGATGCAATTTTCAACAGTTTTTAGTCGATATCATGGGTAGCACGTAGACGCAATTATTTCATATTAACTTATGTTTGAGCGCAAACAATTTTAAAAGTTACCTTTTTTCAATTTTTTGAAATTTTTAGGTTTTTGTTATGAATTTTTTTATTCTTAAAATGTACTAATAACTTAGCATTTTGTTTGTTTTTACAGATAAAGTACACAATATGGGTATTAAAATTTTTGGTTTTTAACGATCCAAAAATTTCCACCTAAAATTAAATACACGTTGCATAATTCTAAAAATTTCATAATCGATGCACCAGTCAATGATTTAACGATTCAACCAACGGTTACAAAGCTATAACTATATATAACTTCAGCACGGCAAGAGTTGAATCAAGTATTTTTTTTTTAAATTTTTTAAAATTTTACCATTGTTCATCATTACATCATTACTTTAATTTATTTTAATAAAATTTTTATAAGTTATGAAGCGTTTTGTTTTAAATTTACGCAAATTTCACGAAAAAAATTAAATATAGTACTCCAAAATGTCAAAAAAATTGCCAACACTTCTGACTCATGTACATTAAAGTAAAGTTTGGATATTTGTTTTTCGAAATGATGACTCAAAGCCTAAGAAAATGTCTATTACTGACCAACTTATACTTGAAATTCAAAAAATCTCCGAAAAACCTGATTTTTCTGGATAATTCGATTAGCGCGACCTCTTAACCTCTTCCAAAATATCTGAAAAATGTGCAAGCCATACAAGCTTTCAAAAAAAGCTTGACCAAAAAAAAAACGAATGACCACTTTTATTAAAGGTGTTGTCCAATAAATAACTAATCCAGTTCACTCCAGACCCGAGTTTTTTCCCGATATTTGATCTTGATTGATACAAGTTCGAATTTTGAAGAAATTAACGACTTATTACTGTGCAAGCAAACTCTTCTGCATGTATCTCCTTAACTAGTGGCTGTAGAGGGGTCAAACCTGCATAATTGCAAAGGAGTTTTTTCAACTTTTTTTACTTATTGATATTTTGAAAAGGAGATTTAATCAATCTAGAAGGTACCCACTAAATCTATTTCGAATGGAAGAATTTATTCACAAAGTGTGTACTTTTAAGTTTATCTGATAAGGTGGTAGAATGTGGAAACAATATCTAATCAATTAACACTGTTTAATAACTTTTAATTTTTCGAGTTTCTGTTTATTTCATTTCTATACAATTCATAACATTTTCAACAATTTACATATAGATTTAAATGTATGTTTTAGCAAGAAAGCGAATTATACAAAATTAAAATTTTTTAATATTCTTTAATATTTATATGTAATTTTTATTAACTAATGACTTAAATGTTACATTAAATTTATATTTCAATTCGAAAATATGCAAAAAAAAATTAGAAATACGAATTTTTTTTTGTTACTGTCAGAAAATTGTTTTGTTAAGATTGGTTCAATTATTAAAATAAATTTATTTTAAGGAGAATAACATTTTTGTTTTATATTTAATTTTATAAATTTAATTAATTTCTTTTTATGAAGCATTTATTTATAAAATGCATAAAATTAATACTTTTCTTTTATTTTGTTTTTCTTTTAAGGACTGCCGTTGGGTTAGTTTTATTAAAAAATAACTTAAAAACAATGATAAAAATATTTGCTTTTTTATGTTTCTTATTTTTGTTCTTCATAAATTTCATATTCATGCGAACACATGCTGCGTACTTTATAAATATTTACAATGAAAAAATTGCGGAGTTAAGAACTACTAGAGATTACTTGGCGGTCCGCGGGCGCGTTGTCCTTGAACACCGGAATGCCTAGAGCCGGGACGTGAATGTACGATTGCATAATGATCGTTATCAATTGGTATCGACCTTCAAGAACACATTATTTCAAACTTTTTATAAGAGAGAAGTTTTTTTTTTGTTTTTTTTTGGCGATTTGTTAGCAATTAAAATTAGTTAAGTTGTTGTCTGAACAGTTTTTTTGAACAGTTGTGTTAGTAGCTGGTTAAGTTTTGAACAAACATGAAGAATATTTTTTTCGGCTATATAGAGCATAAAGTTATAAAAAAGTGTTGTATTTTCATAGATGTAAACTATAATGTTGTTGCTGTTTTTTTTTTTTTTTTGTTTGTCTTTTGTTTGTTTTGTTTGTTTGTTGTACAGCTGTTTTGTTGTGTACGAAATTCGTTTGATAGAACTTATGTTTACACAATACAAATACATACAAAGTAAGGCATGCACAGGAAATTTTGAAAATTTTTTTATAGTTGTGTGTGTGTGTGTTCAATTAATATCGATCAGACCTATTCGAATGTATTGTAGAGCCGCCGCTGGTGTAGCCTTTGTGCGCATCACGACCATGCAGTGAATAGCGGGAACCATACTGGCTGCCATGCCAACTTCTGTAGGGATCGTATTCTTCGATGATGGAGGGCTCCTTTTCGATGATCTAAGCAGAGTTGAACGGAAGAGAAAAAACGATTAAAAATTAAGAATTTTTCAAATTTTTTAAAATGTACAACCTCTGTATTAGCACAGCTGCAGCTCATGGCAGTGCAGAGGAAAATGTTCATCAGCAACATGATCAGGAAGAGCACACCCAGTGTTATGGCCAACCAGAGTAGCCAAGCTGGTCGAATGCCCGCATCATCGCAGCTCTGCGCAAGCACTGAAAATAATAAAGGTAACGAGTTCGTTTCTTAAGTCTTTTGTTTTGCTTATTAAATCAGCGGGTATAAGACATACACGGCGCCTCAGCTGGATCGAGCACAAATACTGTTGTTGCTGCCACCATTGAACCTTCCTCATTGGCGCCAACCTTGCGTCCACCCTTGGTGCCGCTGACGCCAACACCCGCCACATAGATCTGTTGGCAATCCTCATCATCAATGCAAGCACCGACACATTGTATCACCTCACATTGAATGTGTATCTCAGAGCCTAGCGAGCGACATGGAAAAAAGTTTTGAAAAACTTGAAAGCAGTGACTGAAATAGTCATAAAACTTACCCTCGGCGGGTTTGAACATGGACTGAAGAGTGGCCTCGGCCGTGGTGCCATCAATGCTGGGCACAAAGCGACTTATGATATTTGGATTATAAGGACAGCTGAGAGGCAGATGTTAAGAATTAAGACTGCTTAAAATATAGCCACGCTTTGACTTACCCTCGTTCATCAATCAATGGAATTTTGCCATTCTTCTTATCGAATGCATCACAGTTGCCCACACGTATGCCGTAGGTGCCTAGTTAGACAGAATAATAAAAGTGAATAACAAAATATTGGCAATTTCTAAAAGAATCGCTGCTACCATTTGGCTTTGTGAACTCAGCACGTATCTTATAGCTATGTCCAAAGACGGTCTCACGCACACGTCGCTCATTCTCCAGAAACTTCAGAACAACATGAGCGTTATCATCGCTGCAAAATAGAAATAGAGACAAGATTGAATAAAATTGACGTAATAATTTCAACAAGCAGCCAACTAATGCAACAACATAAAAATTAGCTCTACGCTATTATTAAAATTTAATAACAACGCATAAACAACAATTGTGGCCATAATAAGACATTGCAATAATTATGATTTATATAAGCTAGATGCGTTAAGAAATCCCGCTATTCCATAACAGAGATCGAGGCAAAAAGTTGATGAAAAAAAAAAAACAAAGAAAAAGTCATTCCTTCCAATCCAACTTTCAAAAATAAACAGAACCAACTGCAGAACAAAAAATAAACAGCTGTTTGAGAAAGACACAAATCAACATTTGTCAACTAATTAAAAAAATTAAAAAAAAATTCAAACCATAGATTAAAGATATAAACTGCAATCAGCTTTCAAAACAAAAGACTCAAGAAACGAACTTTTGTCAATATGTGACATAAAAAAGTATTAAAGATTGAGAGCTTGAAGTCAAAGGCATTGACTCGGCTTATCACTAAAACCATCTGCTGCTGCCACCAAAGAAAAAAAACCCATCTCCTCTGTTTAAAATAAACTTTAGTTCAGCTGACTGAAAAATAAGGCTTAAATCAATTAAAAGCAGCTAACAACGAGTTTGTAATCTTGCATTGAAACTTGCAAAATTTATATGTATGTATATAACACGCCAACATTCAAACTTCACACCCACATCGTCTGAATGAAGTGTTTGTTTTTGTTGTTGCTGTTGTTGTTATAGTTGTTGATATAAATTGTTAATGGTTATTTTTCAAGCCCACCTATAAGGCTTTATATGGCAGTTTGTTGCGATTTGTAAGAAACATAGGAATAACTTAAATAATTCTGCTTATGTCAAAAAATTGACTTGAGTCGGTTGAACTTATTTCAAATGTTTGCTTTATGAAAAAAATAATTTTTTTCTTACTTAAAATACACAATTATTAGGTATTTATAGACATTTTTTGGCCATTTTGTGAAGTGTGTTATTGAAAAAAATCAAGTTATCTTTTGAGAACTGTGATTTGAAGTGTCATTTGAAAATAATAAATCATCTGAATAAATATTTTGATAGAACGTAAATTCAAAAGAAGTTTTTGGCATGTCAAAGTTATTAATGATTATTTATATGTAGACGTTTGCTTGTCTGTGCCAAGTTAACTCTGAAACCGGTCAGAGGATTTGAATTAAATTTTGTAAGTGTCTTAATAGTACCCGGTTCAAGCATAAGCTAAAAATAACAGTATTGGATATAAGGGAACGTCATATCCTACACAACTCGAATTGTTTTTATGGTTACGATTTTAAATAATATACGAGGGCTGCCTTTTAAATCTTGCGCCTCGGCAGCACTAAGCATTGCCAGATGAATTTTGACCATTCCATTTGAAAAGTTGACATTTTCTAGCATAAAAGTACTTACAATGTTTTGGGGTATGTGCACTTGTTGTATTGTTTACAGTGGTTTGACCAATTAATTTTTTTTGCACAAAATCAAAAAAAAAACGTAATTTTTTTTACGATTTTTTTTTTCAAATCTTCATGAATTTTCTTGTTTTTGACGAAACTTAGAAATTTAAGTTCACACGATAGCCATACTCATATTATTTATGAGTTCTATTCTTTTGTTTCTGTCAAACATAAGTTATGGTAACCATCAGCTCTTTCCGATGTCGACACGTCAACTTTAACTTAAAGTTTCATACATAAAAAATGTTAAAAATCTATAAACAATTTTTTGTAAATAAGTTTTTAGTGTATTTATTCACCCCAAAAAATTTTCAATTATCTCTTACCGTTTTCCTGTAAAACAATTTTAAATTTCCACTCGAATATCGAGCGCGTCAAGTAGGAACATGCCTTAAAGGTAACATACACATATTACTATAAATTATTTAAACTTTCCAAGTTGTTCATTTAATTTATAATTCTTAAAAAACATATTTTTTAAGAATTATATTTTGAGCTTTATGCCAAATAATTCATGAAGTAACAGGTTGCTATAGCAACAAAAGTTCTTTGCAGGACAAACCAAATAGACTAGACCATGGTTTCGTCGGACGCTACTCCGAATCATCAGTAGTCGCTGTGAACTTAGCAGTCCACTAACTTTGACAAGCAATAAAACCAAAGCGGAATTATAGAAGTGCTATTCACTTTATCAAAGAAGTGTTTTTCTACTCTTTTGCTAGTCGCAAAATTTCAAAAAATTGACTGCATTGATTCTGCAATGCTCTCCAAGTTGTCGTCGGCGAAATTTTGTCGCTTTTTAGAAAAAATAATTTTACATAACTCCAGGTAATCCATCGCAGTTTTATTTAAATTTTCGTTTGTTTTTAAAACAGATATAAATCTGGGTGTCTTTCCATAACGAGCTTTAATTTAAGGCGAAGGTCGTCACCCAACTTTTCAGGAACTTCATTTATAATTCATTGGGCTTTTTCAAATATTTCGTAAGATTTCTTTAAGCTCATACCCTTTCCTTCCAAACTGGTAAAACTTAAAAAAGTTGTCCGAAATGGGTTTTGATAAAAATGAAATTCCAATATAAAAGTAAATTTTGCAATAACTCTTGTGCGGTTTTTACTAACACTGCTTCATTCAAATTTAATGATTGTACAACCCAGTGTTGCCAGATTGAGGTAAATTTCCCTAATTGAGATAATTTTTCAATCATTTTTTGGGCAGAGGTAAAGAGGTAATTTTTTAGCAAAAGTGGTAAGTTTTTCGAAAACAGTAATTTTTTTAGACTTGTTACTTTTAAAGTTATTGGCAGCACTGTTACCTCTCTAAACATACTCACAAGCAGTTTAAGAGCCCGAACAGAACTAAAGCGGCTGTCGGTTGGCGATTCTCTGCCGGAGAAATCCGCTGAAAACACGTCCAGAATAGGAGCGGTTGTCGGTTGCCGGCAATCAGCGTTGCTTTTCATATTTTTATAAAGCAACAACAAAAACATGAAAAAATAACATTTGTCCATTTCACACAGCGAAAAGCAACGCTGATCCGAAAACTGCTCCTATTCTAGACCATGATACAATTATAAAAGGTAAGAGTGAAGAAGGTAACGGAATGAAAAAAGTAAAAGAGAAAATATCAAGTAAAATATACAGGCAAATTACAGTCGGTACAAGACACTCATGAGAAAATAGCCAGTTGTCACTCCTACCTTGTATAATTCTATCATGTTCTGGACTAGTTCTCAGTCGATTTCTCCGAGAGAGGATCGCCAACTGACAACCGATTTGGTTCCGTTCGGGTACTTAAACTACTTGTGAGTATGTTCAGAGAGGTAATAATGCTGCCTACTCTAATAACTCAAAAAATTAAGAAGTTTAAAAAAATAATTTTTTTCGCAAAATTTACCACTCTTGGTAAAAAATTACCTATTTTACCTCTGCCCAAAAAATGAGTCAAAAATACCTCAATTAGGGAAAAATTACCTCAATCTGGCAACACTGCATAGGCATGTCATTAGATGTATGCGCTCAGCTCTCGCTGTAGCAAATATGAAATCGTTGCGAGAGCCGAGCGCTTCGATCCACTTGCAATCATGGTATAATAATACAAGGTAGCATTGACAACTGCTTATTTTCTCTTCTACAAGAAAACATCTCCTGTCAAAAACAACTGTTTGTGAAAATACAACTGCAGCTGCTGAGGTTGTCGTTTTTTTTTCATTTCAACGTTTTCAACATTGTTTGTGTTTTCAATGGCCGATTGTGAGCGCTCTCTTTTTGAGTATATTTTTTGACAGGAGATGTTTTCCCAAGCAACTGTCAATGCTACCTTGTATTATTGTACCATGACTTGCAATATAAACAAAAACGTAGCGATAACTGAGCGCATCTTCTCCTTTTATTTGATATAAAATTGTGGCGAGAACCGTGCGTTTTGTTCTAATTGTTGTTGATATAAAAATTTATAAATTTTTTTTTTTTTTTTGTATTTATGGATTTATTTGAAGTAGGAAAAACAGAAAACATGGCTTACAAAAGCTTTATATCAACTTAAAATATTACTTTTTTCGAATGGAAGCCCGGACTTTGAAGTATTCAATTAATTTACGTGGGACGTTTTGAGGATTTTTTTTCCGTTTTTTAAATTAATTTTTTTGACATTAAAATCTAAAAATTTTTTCAAGTGCATTGTTGTCGTTACAGAAAGTGCTACAAATATAGCGCTATACACACAGAACTTTTTACAAGGAGAATGAAGCGAAATTTTGTTTTTGTGCAGTACTTGAATATTATACATACACTATGTTGGCTTAGTGTTTTTCAGTGTAGCCATGACATCGAACAAAAATGTTTTGTATGAAGCAAAGCCAATAAAACAAGAATTGCATATTTTAACAGCTCTTCGTTAGTGACGTTGTATTTTTAAGCTTTTAATATGAAATAAAATATCAAACCATACAAATATAAAATAAAATATCAAATCGACACTGAAGTAAAAGTAACGGGAAATCATAGCGAGCACACCGAGTGCACCATCAAACCGCATCGCAAATTTTCAACAGTAGTTTTCAGTTTTCCAAGGGGCTCACAAGTAAAGAGAGTCGATAATATAATTTAAACTTTAATAATTAGAAAAAGCATAACTCGAAAACGAAGCAAGATAGACCAAAAATAACAGTGATTTTGACTTATCTAAAGGGAGTCTCAAAATCGAGACGGACAGGTAGAGAGATCGGTCAAAATAATAACCTTAAAAAAAAGAACGCCATATCTTGAAAAAGAAGCAAGATAGGCCAAAAAATAATACTTGATTTAAGTTTTTTAAAAGGGGCCTCGAACTCTTGGCATCGCTTTGCCCGAATTATTCTACCAACAACAACAACAACAACAACAACAACAACAACAACAAACAACATCTTCAACCTTCGGTTGATTTTATTTCTGAAGAACCCAACTTCGGTTGACTTAATTTACCTATGATCATCGGTGTTCGCAGGATTTCTAAAAATGCAAAGCAGGGGGAAAGGGGGCATTTTCCCTGCACCACCTGCATACGCTCATACCTATGGTAGAAATTGTTGTTGGTCCACAAACACATACAGACATGCATTTGCGGTTAAATGAACTTGCATACATTTTGCATCATAAGCAAATATGCAATTTTTTATTTGCATATGCAATACTATTTTTTCATTGGTAGGCGCAAGACTTATAAGGCAACCCTCGTATAAGTAGATGTTAGCATGTAAATCTCACATTTTTTTGTACTTTTCTAGTTCAGTCTGTTAGAAATCCTTAATTTTTGAAAAACATAAAGAATTTTCTTAAAATTTGTTTTATAACTCAGTTCGAAATTTTAAAATTGTGAAATTTACTATGTGAACGATGTTTGTTACACACGCAAAGAAAAAAAAACGTTTATCGCCAGTTTGCCGCAAACGAACTTCGTTTGTCGTGCTTGAAATCGTTTCTTGCAAACGTTTCAACAGTTGTCATAAACGTTGAACGAAAAATAAACAAAATTTTCAGTTGTGAGAAACGAGTCATTTAGTTGCAGGAAATGAATTTCGTTTGTCATAAACGCGAGTGATTTTTAAATTGCAGCAATTGAAAACTTCGTTTTTCCCAACTGAAAATTTTGTTTATTTTTCCCTTCGTTGTATAAACAAAACGCTTATAGCTCAGAGTTACTTTTTGGACAAATTGTGACTATATAAGGAAATTGGTAGTTTGCTTAATACGCGGATGGAGATAGCAACGGCGGTGCGATGAGTGCAATCCATAAGAAAACGGGCGGACATAATGAGAAAGATTATTAATATAATAAATAATAATGACCGAAATAGCTTGCGGTATATATATATAAGATATATTTTTAAGTTGACGACAACTGAATTTTCGTTTGCGGCAAATACAGCTCGCAAACGAAATATAGTTGGTGAATTTTTCAGTTGTGGTAAACGAAAAATTTCTTTGCGTGCAGGTACAATTCATCTCCCAGATTTTTTTGAGTTTTTTTTTTTTTTTTGAAATTTTAAAATTTACTAACAAATGCTTTGAAAATTTTACTTATAACTATATTTATAAAAACAAAAATTATAAAACTTCCAAAAGGGTCTCAAAAATGCCGGAAATGCTTTCTTGTGTTGAACCACATACTTACGTATGATTTCTATAACACTATTTAAAACAAAAGTTAATTAAAGCCTCATCCAGCAAAATTTCATGGTAATTCCTTAATTTTTTTCTTTTTCTCCTTTTCTTTAATATTAAATTTCCAACTTTAAACTTATCGGTCTTAATTGAGTTTCATAACGAGCAGTAATTAAAATTATACCGAACATTTTTGGCTTACCGCGCAAAACCGGATTTTCCACACGTGATTACATAAAATTTGTCATCAGCCAATTCTAGGGTTTTATGCACGCGTACCGCCAGCTGTATAGAACGTTCTTCAGTGCGCTGTTATAGAGAATGAAATAGAAAAAAAAATCATGTTATTAAATTTCATGGCATCTAATACTTAATATTATGTTATAAATATTAGCAGAAACGACTTTAATGTCAAGGCGTTTTTAATTATATTTCTATAATTTTAATGCACACTCCGGTTAACACTCGCTTGTGACTCAATTTTTATTGCAAGTGATTGTTAGCAAAAATAAATATTTTTTTATTGCCGCTTTCTAGGCGTCGCATAAATTTTATTTGAATGCTAATAGAAGCTTAAATACTTATGGCTTTTCTTCCAAGAAAGCTTATAAAAAAAAAAAAAATAAACAAAGCTATTATATAGCAGCTGTAGCAGACGATAGGGCATAACAACAAGTTGCTGGCTACATGTTTCCAGTATTGGTTGCACGTTAATTACTTGTTTTTTATGTGTTACTTAATGATTTTTCTTTTTGTTTGCTTTTCATGAACATTATGTATTTTTTTTGCTTTTGTTTTTTGGTCTACACAATTGCTGTAGTTGTTGTTTATTATTTTGTCGCTACGTTGTTGTAGGTTTGCGACTAGCTGTTATTAAGTTTATACGGAAATCTATGACGACTTGAAGTGTGACGGAAAAACAATTTAGTTTGTTTTTCTGCTGCCTTGCATACTTTCTTTCTTTATTTGTTATTTCCCGACTGTTAGCATTAATGCGCAACTATTGCTTTTATTTTTGTTGTCGTTTTTGTTGTTGTGAAAAACCGCCATGGCCAACCATTGCAAGCAGAAATGCAAAGTTGAGAAAATCTGTTTATTTTTAAATTAAGTGTAATTTATCACTGTTGTTGTTAATAGACGTGTTACTGTACCTTCAATTTAAAAAAAAAGAGTTCTTTTAATTACACAAATAATAAAATTGAAAAATGATTCAAACACTAAAATGAATATTCACAATATTTAGTGCAAGGACCAAAAATTAATATTGAATAAAAATTTTTTAACAAAAAAAAAAAAAAAAAAAACAAAAACTACCGAATTCAAAATCAAATTTTTATAATTTATTTATATATCGCTCATTCCAAAAAAAGTCTACCACACATCGGTTAAATAATTACAATTAAATTATTTTGAATATAAACAACTGGTCAAAATGGACGGCAGATTCGTATTCAACGGTTCATGGTAATACATCGTAATATATGGGTTTACCTTCTCGCATTAAATTTTTGTTTTTACGTCGGTTTAATATGAAATTATTCATTAAAAATCGGAAAAGTCCCAATGCCTTACAATTTGTGTCCCGATGTCATACGATATAAATAGGAGATATGTTTTCATTGAACTGACATATTAAGATTATAAATCTATATTATGAAGGGAACTGCTTTACACAAAATTCCTGGAAAAACTTTCATGTGTAAATGTATCCAAAACGTGTTGTGTTGTGTTATAATATGTCAACTCACAAAAAAAATTCTCCGTGTCCCGATGCCTGATATTTTTTGAATGCATGATTCTAAAAAACTCTTGCACATTTAGTATTAATATAAATATCTACTCCAAATGTCCCATGGAATGAGCGATATGCAGAGAACAAAATTGACTATATAAAGCCTTTAAAGTCGGCGCTATTCTTATTAAGTCGAATTTTTATTATTTGAATTTTTTTCAATTTTTTTTTATTATCATAAATATATTAATTTCTTTACGAATATAAAAGCTTTTCACAATTTCTTTTTTCAGTTGTCAATTGTTGAGTATGCTGAATGTAGCCAATTTGTACAATATGAGCTTTACAAGCTCACCCAAACCAGTAGAGTGAGAATGTTCATGTGTGCAAAGCTTTTAAAATTACTACAGCAGAAAAATCACCAAAGCAGAATAGCGTCAAATAAAAAAAGTTTAAAATAGTGCAGGGATGGTAAAAAGATCATGATTGTGTGACAAAGATTAGCGTCGACTTCAAAGCATAAATAAACTAAAAGATTTATGATAATAAAACAAAATAGAAAAAAAATTAAAATAATTGATATTTGACTTAATAAGATAAGCGCCGACCTTAAAGGCATTTCATTCATAAAGAAATTAATGTACTTAAGATGACACTGCGTTACAAAAATGAGCTTTTGTTCTATCCTATGAACCAAATGTACATTTTCGGAAAGGGGATGAAAAATAAAAATGCACGTGTATCGCCGTTTTTTATGTATACGTCGGAATTTTGTTTTTTTTTTATGCTTAAGTTCTGAGGTGCCACACAGTGGGATGGCTCCATACATTTGTTGGAAAAAACATAGAAGGAGCAGTTGGAATTTGATGAAACTTCATTTCTAAAAGTATAATGGTTCCAAAATTGGTATCAGGTTTCTTTTACCGGTTTCGGTTGGATAAAATTGAGTAATTTCGTTAATACCTAAATACTTTATATGTTTAATACCTAAAGGTTCGAAAACGCAAGACGCGGTTAAAGAGTTATCAGTGCTTTATACGTTTTCTATATTTTACAATTATCGTCCGGAATTATCGAAATTCGTACCAACACCCAGTGAACTTGGGACTGCAGCGCCGCATTAGGCAACGCAAGCCGATTTCAACGACCTTGTACGAAACGGCAATTTGTCGAGGAGAATAGCGGAATTTTTTGCATCGTGATTTAAGCAGTGGAATATAGTGGCAGCTGATTTTAAAATAACGGCCGCTCGTGATCGTGATAGCACCATTCCATTTGACAAATTTTTTTAATTGCACGAAGATCGGGAAAAAAACTTGGCTTATTGTTATGACGTTGATGCGAAAATCGGTTGCCCTCATATTTCAGAGGAGTGGCGACTTCTTACCATCGATACATCAGTCAATAGCCTTAAAGGCGTGCTGCTTCATATCGGTAACATCCATCCATCCGTTCCGATCGCATATGCCACAAACCTCAAATAAACATACGATGGCATATGACGAAATGGGAGTTTTCATGTTGCTAAAGATCCACTTCCTTCCTAATCATCTAGATTTTTTTCCTGATGATTTAGCAGCTCATAGCGATGAACATGGCGAAAGGTTTCATCAGGACATTGCTACTATCGAAAAGCGCTTTATTTAAAATAATATAATAATAATTTAAAATAATAATATAAGTTTATTTAAAATAATTCATTTTTTGCAAACTTTCCGCTTTTTTCTACATGATTGAATTCATAATGGGCCATATTGTGAATTTTTACTGTTGTGAAAAAAATTAATGAAAAAATAAAACCCGCACCCGATACAAAAAAAAAGCATGTCTGATATCACTGCATAAAGTATTAAGGTATTAACAAAATTACTCAAAAAAAAATCGGTTCTTTAACAAATCGAAATCGGTACAAAAAACCGATACCACTTTTGGAACAAGCGTTCCATTATATTTTCAGAAATGAAGTTTCATCAAATTCCATCAGCTCCTTCTATGTTTTTTCCAACAAATGTATGGAGCCATCCCACTGTGTGGGCACCTCAGAACTTAAAAATAAAAAAAAAATGAAGTGATTTTTATTTTTCATCCCCTTTCCGAAAATGTACATTTGGTTCATAGTACAGAATGTGTGTAACGCAGTGTAATTAAACAAACTAGTATTACCTTTGGTCGAGATTCGACCATTTAAAAATTGATTTTTTTTGTATTTTTATTAAAAACATTTTTTTTCTTTCTTCACTCATATGCAAACGTAACCGAACTCATACAGCACCAAACGCACCACCAGCAGGAAATCACAAAACATTAACTCAATTCGGATTTTCCATGTTCTGTGATTTTTACTTTCAAAGCTATTCGATATCAAAAATGTGGCTTATATATGCGGAGCCACACCCCTTTGTCCAATGCCCGTCACAGTACCCTACTTCCCTTATTCTACTTTCTAGTAGAAATGCTTCCAAAGCTATTTGATATAACAACTTTGAGTTGTATGAGTGTTTCCACGCCCCTTTGTCAAGGAAGAAAGTTCTTACCAAGTTTCATTGATTTGTATCTTATAGTTCAAAAGTTATACCGAAAATTTGGGCTGATGAAAAGTGCCTCGCCTCTATTTGAACGCCCATAAAATGTAACCAGTGGAATGGAACGTCTGATTTGAGGTCGAATCGCCCACCATAGATATTCGGTGCACTCCTTGTCCCTACTCTTATTGATTTAAAAAAAAATTATCAAAATTGGTAGAGAAACACGGGAGAAAATGTTTCATAACTGTTCTGCGTACACCTATTTATATATAGATATATAATAATAATATGTATAATATATAAAGTAGATAAGGAAATGGCTTAAAACATAGATTTGTGTATATAACTTTGGAGTGGTTTGAAATATTTGAAAAATTTTTTTCACAGAAATATTTTTTAAGCTGTAGAACTTTGTAAAAAATACAAAAACAACATTTTGAAAAATGTAATTTTCATCAAAAAAATAATAGGGGGTAGCTCATGATTTTCGATGATAGAAACACTTAATTAAATTATATATCAAAATGAAGCAATTTTTGCAAATAAATGATATGTTATATGAAAGAGTGTGAGAGAAGAAAATAGAAAAACAAAAATAAAATTACAAAAAAAGAATGTCTGGTCTAATTTTTGAGCAAAAATTGAATATTTTAGAGTTTTTTTGAAAACAACATAAGAAATTGAATTGGTGAGATAACAGTAAATATTTTCTTATTTCTCCAAAGTCATTTAATTAAACTTTCAGACAAAGAAAATTTAAGGAAAATCGATTGAAAAATGGCTGATATATTTACATGCAAAATCAAAATTTTAAATATCAATTGTTTTTTTATCATTCTGAGGCAATTTCTGATTGCTTTAAGAAATGCATTGCATGGAAAAAATCTACAGATTTCGAAATGTCGCAATACTTTTGATGTCACAATAACGGGAAATTTTTTTAACATACTATTCGTGAAAAATATTAGCAAAAAAGTTTTCGTATACCGTTATTTTTCTCAACCAACAAATTTTCATACAAAAAACGTTGTACTGAAAACATCTATAGTTTTCGAGATATCACAATGATTTTGATGTCTAAATAAAGGAAATTTTTTAAAATTTACTATTTGTAAGCAATTTCACCATCACAATATATATTGACACTTGTTAAATGAAAAAGTGCTTATTGTAGGGTAACCGTAAACGATGGTGAAAAATATCAAAGTATTTTTTGCACATCTTATTAATGTCTAAATTTCTCTCTTATATCATGTTTTTCCATCTCTTACAGTTTAGCTTTTATTTAATAAATACTCTTTTTTCGCTCATATTTGAAGTCAAAGGTCACCAATCTAATATTCAATTATATTGTGCAGCCAGACCTTTCATCCGATACCTCATTCTTCATTCTACCTCTTCCCAGTTCTGAGATCCCTAACTTAAATTAATATAAACTTTCGACGTTAATATTTCGGGTCAAAGGTCATCAATTTAAAATCTAACATAATTCGGCACATCTATGGTGCAGTACCTTTCGAATGATATACGTTTCATTGTCCTTATTCTAAAATAAATATTGAAAAAGTGTACGACAACATTCGATGTTTGCGTATTAATATATAAGATTAGAAAAAAAATTCAAATAACAAGATTTCCAATATAATAATATATATAAAAAAATTATCAAATTTGACTATTTGCAATTAATTGGAAAAGTAATTTAAAGTTAGTTTTTACTATGTAGTGAAAGTGTTTATTTCTACTTTTTTAGAGAATATGTTAAGTCTTATGTAATATTTTTCTTAACGTAAATTTTGAAAATGAATTTTTGTTCTAAAAAACTTTTGTTCTATTAATTTCTCAAAGTTTGTTTTTTTCAATTTTCAACTCTACAATTTTCAATTAAGTGTCACGATCTTTTTCGAATACCACCCACTATATTGATCGTACTTTACCAATGTAGCCCTGTACTAAATTACAATTCCCAAATATTAATATTAACCGATATAAAGTAGTTTCCTTAAAGCGACACAGCCTGTGTACAATCCGGGGGGATTGTAATGATTGTATTGTAATGAAAGATTGTATCCGGGATACTTTTGTAATGATTCTATCTCCCCACCTACCTGCATAGCAAAGTGTCAATATTAACTGAGATGTAGGGTTTTTCTAATAGTAACACACCTCTTTGTTGAATACCGCCCACTTTTTTAAACTGGCATCTCCTGGCAAGGAGTTATCGATGTATGTACATTAGGCCGGGTCGGTCTCCATACAAAAAAAAAAAGGTGTTCGATAAACTCGATCTAAAATGTACCTTGGGTCATTGTTGTACACTCCACAAAACGATTTCGCGAAGATTTGTGTTAACCCTTAGGCTTCCTGGAATTTTTTTAAAAAAGTGTCTCTTTTGGTCAAAAACCCACTTTTTGTATGGACAAGTTTTTTGTTTCGCTGTATTTTCAAAAACGAAAAAAACAAAACAAAAAAGAAACTACAAAATAGTTATCTATTGAAAGAACTTATTCCAAATTTTCTTGCGCACAGTGTCAAGTTAGCATCATGGGCGACAGCATATGCTTCTTGAATTTGGGTTTTTATATAATTTTATATCGCAATATTATGAATAATAATGAGCAAAATTCATAGAGGTTATATTAATATATTGAATTAAAGATATACCAACGTTGGCCTTCTAAAAAAATATTGGCATGGCAGCCCTAGTATGAGAGTCTACTTTACGAAAATCATAATGCGCTCAGGGCAACTCTCTTATTCACTTCTGCTTCGCTGAATCTTTCTCTCTTCTACCCGAGTCATGTCAACCCCCCTGTCTACCACACATAGAACGCAATCAGCACACAATCTGCGGCTTTTGCCACCCAGCGGTAATCGAAGCGCTTCAAAAGCACTAAACAAGCTCTTCTGCCATAGCGCTCTTCTGCCACATCTGAAGCGCTTTTTAAGTAAACCAAATTCATATTAAAATTTATATTGGATATCTAAGGATAAAAGCGCTTTTTAACAAACAAATAGTTAAAAAGCTCTTTAAAAAAAAAAATCAAAAAACAAAGGGAGAAAATTTTATAAGATGCGAGGATTGAACTCGGACCACTGGTATTACAATTAAATGTCTTATTGCTCTGCTGTTTCCCTGTTGTTTTCGTTATGAACAAAATGTGTATAAAAATATGAGCTCCACAACTCTGAGCTCTGAAAGGCACATCCTCAAAGCATACCAAAAATAAGCATAAAAGCGCTATTTCTAGGAACGCTTTTTATTTTCCCGCTGGGCATCTACAGCAAAAGTAGTTTGATGAATTGGTATAGAGTAAAGTTTTATATGAAGAGATTAGCTTGTTGGATAGAGCGTTGTCTTAGTTATCTTGAGTTCGCAGGTTCGATCCTCAGCGGTGACAAGCAGATTTTTTAAGTCTTTTATACAATGTATATCTCTCTCATTCTCTCTACTGTAAAACATATATTTCTTCTCTATCGTGTAACGAAATGAAGTAAATTGACCTTAAAATTTCACTCCTCAATATTCTCGTTCAAATTTCGAAGCGCCGCCTAAGAAGTTTTACTTAAAAAAATTGGCTTTATCGTGAACACGCCCTCAGCTTTTGTCGTGACAACATATCTTTTTTTTCAATTCAATTCAATTCAATTTTCATTTATTAATCATTCCTTGGCTTAAGTCTAATAGTATACATTTTTGAAATAACTTAACGTTAACTAAAATAAATTAAGGATGATTAATATTAACTAGTATCGCCTGTGGCCGAAATTCGGCCATCCGTTTCTGTAACTCGAACGATCTAACTCGACTCGCGGCAAAATACAGTTGACCATGCGAAAAAACAGGTCGTCATAACAAAAGTTTGGCGTTCCAGATAAATCTATGCGTGCTGAACGCACCCACCCATAGCCGGAACAGAATGAACGGCATCAGCGGCGCTCTCTGTCGCAGCGTCATCTCAAAATAAACCACCAAGTATTGAACAAAACAAACAATTATCAATGGCTTGGCGTCAAGTGTTATATGAAGCAAGCAGCAGTTTAACTATTTTTTTGACGCTGAGAGAAATGAAGAGAAAGCAACAACAACCACAACAATAATGCTTCTCAGCTTTTTTGAAGTCTTTGCGTCAGTCCCGCATTCTACTCTTGCTTTTGAAAGCTACAGCAATGTTCAACAGAGCTTTGTCGCTTTGTAGTTTCTTATTGTCCCATTGGTAAAAAAAGCGTTTTACATTTGCTCAGTTTTACCTATCATAATGACAACATATTCGAATAAAAATTATGTTGTGCAAATCTACTCGAAAATACCTATCCATCGATGTAAGTATTATGTGAATATGTTGAAGGTAACACAGAAAAAAAGGGAACACAAACTTTTTGTTTGCCTATTAATATATAGATATGCTCTGTAGTTCTAAAAGAACTAGTATCGAGCATATATCCTCATACTTACAAGCAAAACAAATTTAAATAAAGTTCATGGGGTCTCTTTGAAGAAAAATATGTATAATAAAAGAGTAACAAAATTAAATTAATTTGATTTATAAAAAAAAAAAATAACAAGAGTTATAAAAGTGAAATCTGATAAAGTTATACAAATAAGTAATTCAAATTAATGGATAATAATAAGTATAAGTTAATATAAAATGAATAAAAATGTTTTTTCATGATATTAATATATTGAGGATAAAATTTGAGAAAAGGGGTATAACAACACAAAAAATAACAATATGGAATGGATGGTAAGATTCTTTGTTTATAATTATTACACTTGCGTTACATAAAGCATAATGTTTATATCGCAGTAGCTTAAGTTAAATAGCCAAGACTTTACATCTGTAAGGAAACGAGATTTTATGCGTCTACACCTGATGTCATAAGGTAGATTGTTAAACAACCTAGGGGCAGTCGAAGAATAGAACCGCAGAAAGTGTTGCAGGCTATGTGGTGGGATTGAGGAGAGATTGCGATGAGAAGACCTTAACTCATAATTCAAATCACATCTATCATTAAGTTGCCCAGATCTATTGAAGAACGTTTTTAATGATCGAAAGCAATATAAATGTTGAAGAGGCAATATCTTTAGTTCTTTGAATAGAGGAAAGCTGCTAACAGTGCGAGAACGGTTACAAATAATTCTAATTGCGTGTTTTTGGGCAGTAAGTAACGGCAGGATTTTGTTTTTATGTGTACCACCCCAACATGTCAAGCCATACTCCAGTTTAGAATGAAAAAGGCCGTAATAAATGCTGGTTAGAAGCTTACGCGAGCAAAACTGCCTCAAATGATAAAACTGCCTTATAACAACCATAAAATATTTTTTTAGTGCAGTTGTGTGATCTAGCCAGCTCATTTTGGAGTCAAGTAAGAGTCCTAAATATTTGAAAGAATTAACGCAAGAAATGGAAAAACAATCAGAGGAACAAGTAGAAGAGTCAACATAGGTATGATAATAGTACGACGAAGTACAAATGTCGCTTCCAATTAAGTATTTACCACAATTCGCACTATGATACTTAAAATTTTCTATATTAACGTCTTTACCAGCTATGTTATAAAGCATAATTTTTGTTTTCTCACTTAAGACCAACTTATGTGTTATAAACCAGTGTCTAAGCACTTCCAGATCATGGTTAACAGCTATCGTTAAATTAAGAAGAGAATCACATGAGTAGGTGCAAGCCATATCGTCTGCAAAAGCAATAGAATTACTTCTGAAATTCTGTGAAAATAACGAGTTTATATATATTAAGAACAAAATTGGACCAAGTACCGATCCCTGTGGGACACCTATGTTAAGACTTATGAAATTACTGTACTTATTTTTTACTTTAACTCTTTGCATTCTGTTTGAAAGATAAGAGGAAAGTCAATTATAAATATTGCCTCTGAAACCACTTTTTTCCAATTTCAGTAATAGTATATTATGGTCAACTGTATCAAATGCTTTTGTAATGTCTACAAACATTGCTGCAGATACCTTTTTATTGTTTATGGAACTATAGATGTTAGCACAAAATTTTAGTAAAGCATCTTCAGTTGACAATCCCTGCCTGAATCCAAATTGACAGTTATTGAAAAAAATTTATCTTATTTAAGAAATTAATTATTCTAGTTTTAACTGCTTTTTCAAAAATTTTTGAGACAGAAGGTAGAATCGATATTGGTCTGTAATTATTCACCAAGTTTTTATCACCTTCTTTAAATAAAGGAATAACTTCAGCTGATTTAAGTGCTTTTGGAAAGATACCCCTCTCCAAGCTTTTATTAAAAATGTGACAAAGGATGTCCGATACGTTAAAGACAATATTTTTTAAAAAGTTAGAAGAAAAGCTATTTTCTGTACTGGAGTTTGAATTTTTAAGAGACTTTATGATTGTATAAACTTCAAACGAGGATAGTGGCTCGATAAATATACTGGACGGATTATTGTATTCATTTATAATACAATTACACAAAGTATTATTGAGCCCATGGGTGGAGACAAATTCTGTTCCGATACTAGAAAAAAACTTATTAAATTCATTGGCTATTTCATTGTGGTTGGAGATAATTATGTTATCCGCTTTGAGACTAGTAATATCTTCTTTGTTATGTGTCCTATTTATAATGTTGTTGACCAGACTCCATTCTTTTTTAGAATTACCCTTAACTTTGAAAAATTCGTTTATATAAAAATTGTTTTTGAAAAATGTAGTATCTTTGATAATTTCTTTGCTAAGTAATTTGTAGCGATTTTTTAATATTAAATTTGAAGGATATTTCTTAATTTGTTTATGAAGAGAATTTTTTAGGTTGATCTTGCTTAGTAATTCGTTTGACATCCATGGTTTTAGCCTTCTGTTATTCCGACGAACTTTTGCGTTACTAGTAGAGCAATTGCTTGTATGTTCTGTTAAAATTTTTATAAAGCAATCGTAAGCAAGGGACGGATCAGATTCATTGTAAACTGGTTCCCAAGTTTCAGCTAAAAGAATATTGTTTAAAGCCCTGAAATCAGTTTTAAAGATAGTAAATGTGGTAGACGAGTTGTTGGATTTAACTAATTTAATTTTTTCAAAGTAAAGGCAAGTTAGATTATGGTCAGAAATATTAAAATCAGAAACAGAACTTCCAATAGTAACATCACTACATTGACGAAGCCGAACAAAAATGTGATCGATACACGTTTGAGATACATTTGACACACGGGTAGGTACATTAATACACGATTGAAGACCATACGAGGACATCAACATTAAATAATTATCACATAAGGTGGAACTCAGAAGAAGATTTATGTTTAAATCACCTAGCAAAATTAAATTATCAGCGCTCATGGTTGACAAAATGTGACCTAAATCATTAATAAATGTTGATGCAGCACATGTATGGAATCTGTAAATGCATAAGAAAGAGAATTTTTGGTTATCTAACACACACATCTTCATCTTTGTCCTTATTTTTGTCCCCATAGTTTCCTTTGTTTCCAAACTTGTGCTCTTCCTTTTTCGTATTCTTATATTTATCCTTATAACTATTTTACTTCTTGTTCCAACTCTCGTTTTAAACTATGTCCAAAATCTTAAATTTATCATTGTTCGAATAGCTTTTCTAATACTTGTCCCACTTCTTTTCCCTTTCGTTTTACCCTAAACTTGTCCTGAGTATGTCCAAATCCTTGTCCTTATCTTTTTCCCAATCATTTCCTAAATATTGTTTCAGTTGTGTATAAAAACTTTGTCGCAATCCTTGTCGCAATCCCTGTCGGAAGTCTTGTCAAATTTCGAATCTGAGCGAAATCGCATGAAAATTCCGCCTACCTCCCATACGAAATGACTTAACGAAAATGATGTTAAATCCCTAAAATTGCACACAATTCATCGTATATCTTTAAATTTGGCATTTAAGTTCTTATTTTTATATGCGCTCTGAGCTTGATTTTTAGAAATTTCGAATAAAATTGTGTCTGAGTCAAACATTTATAAATTCCACAAAAATTAATCCATTTACTTGATAGTTTACTCATTAACTTTGTTATAAAAACGTACTCTGAGTTTGAAATTTTAAAAAGTTTTAAAAGCACACATTTCCTCCCATATGTAGTGATGTCATCAAAATAATAAAACTTTGATAACTTCGAAAATATTCACCCAATACAGCTGTCAGCGCATTTAACCCTTAAATGCCCAACAACACCGCTTTCATTAAAAACAAATTATGTTGTGCTAAATGATCCCCTGAACACGACCCTGTTTTTATTTTTTTAGAAAAAATTTTTGTTTACGAGTTATTAAAGAAAACATGGTTGCATCCAAAAAGTTACAGTGGGCATTCCGACGTATACCATCAATCAGCTTGGTTGTAGGAGTTCAAGGTAAAAACGTGGAAAACAATTCTTTTTATGATAACTCCAAATTTGTTTGTTAAATGATACCCTAAAATTGTTAATAGTTTAAAAGATATTTCATATCAAAAAGCGAACTTTCCGTAAAAATTTAAAAAAAATATGTTTTGAATTTGAGGGTCAATATTTCCCAAACCAACAAAGTTATGCCAATAATTAAATTTTTGTTTTATATTTGTAATTTTCTGAGTGAAACTACATATCTAGCATTTTAATTTTTGCAATATTTTGAAATAAATAGCTTATTTTCTCGGTTGTATCCAAAAAGATACACTGGGCATTTAAGGGTTAAGCTTAAACTGAAGAGTATTCCTTACTAGTTTCTTGTACTATTTGTAGTACATCTAGCTTGAAATTCAGTTTTTAGGGTAACGTGTAGATAATGAAATGTTCGGAATATTTCCATTCCACAGGCCAAAAACTATTGAAAGATGTGTTTTGAAAAATGTGTTTTGAAAAATGTGTTTTGAAAAATGTGTACCTTTTACTTTCAGCTGCTAGGCTGCGACAAGTGTCTGTACCAAATCACCTGGAAAGGCGTTATATAACCGCTCCCTTTCCATTAAAAGTGTTAAAATTACTTCGAATAGCAAAGTTTTGTTATTGTCTCGTATTGTTTTGTATTGTTTCGTATTGTTTCTTATTGTTGCTTTGTGTTTCTTTCTAATTTTTTTTTAAGTTTTATTTCTAAATCAACTCCAATTAAGGTTTGGCCTGATGAACTGAAATTGTCCAGTTGTCCAGTTGTGATGCTTTGTTAGCTTATTGTTAGTTACGATTTGTGTTAACATCAAGTAAACGACTAATAAATTTTACAACTGAACTGAACAAATGAATTTTTTTTTTTGTATTAATCATGTTGCATTAGTTGATGTCTGATGTGTTGCCAACACTTGTCTAAACAATTGGTCACAAAACATGTTCCATAAACTTACATTCCAAACTTGGTCATTAGTTAACCGAATAACTAACTGGTTGTTGATTGATTTAGCTCATCGCAATGTTTTGATGTGCATACAAAATGTATAAAATTTTGAAAAAATTTCCTTTGGTTAGAAATACTGGGTATCTTTATGACGAGTAAAGAGCTCAACAATTTTCATTATAATGCTGTTGTAAATATGTTGATAACTTTTTACAATTTTTTTTTTAAATTGTAGCTGAAAAGACCTTCGCTGCCACGCTACGCTGCCGAATCGTGTTAAAATCATTTTTAACTCAACAGCAATTGATGAGCTCATATTAATTGCATAGATAAACATATTGAATGGTTAAATAATAACAAATTTTACTTGTTAACCTGCTAACTTAAGTCAAGTCACGAGCTGGAAATGCAAATAAACAATTTGCAACAGGCAAAAATTAATACATTAATACTCGTAGCTAGTTTTTACTCTGTACAGCGTGGTAAAGATGAATAAAACTATTCTGAGATATTATATGAAAAACTCTACAAAATATACAAGGTTCTGCCAGCTCGTGTTTAAACTGCACTTTTTTGAATACTTAAATACATTGAAGTCAAGCTTTCAACTGCCAGTATTGCCAGCTGCATTAAAATTGCAATTTTTATTTGTGTTCAATATGGCATGGCATTTCTTCAATTTTATTATTACCAATTTAATATAATGTTGCTTCAGTCTTTTCCTGGTTTTCCTTTACATTTTACCTTTTTTAACTAACTAGTTTCAGTTGGTTGAAATTGAGTTAAGCTTCGTTGAGTTTTCTTCTTTTTTTTTTTTCTTCAAATATAGAATTAGGCAGATATATTTTGTAACATAAACAAGTTACTTAAAAAAAAATGCAATTACTTAACTATGAAAATGTTAGGAAAATGTGGTAGGCAAGAGTTGTGTTTAATTTTATTTCATAACATTTGCCACTGACTTAAGTCGCAAGCTGTTAGTTACAGTGGCAAATAAGCTTAGAGGATTTTAAAAAGTTTGTTTTTTTTTATTCCAAAAATTGTTAAACTATTCAAAAATATGTTCACAAATTTTCATTTAAAAATTTTAATTTGTTCTGATGTTCGAAACGATTACTGTCCCTCGCTAAGTGCCTGAGCTCGCGGTATGTAAACCGAAGCGGTCACACAGGTAGTTATTTATGTTATAGGAAAGCCGTCATTAATGTGTTTGGAAGGCAGGGGAATGTTGACAGATGTTTGTTTATTTATTCTTACAAAAGATAGAAAGTACTAGAAGTACTCGCATCTTTTCAAAAAAGCGTCGCTTTTAACATTAGTTTAGCACCGGGCTGTGCATTTCAAGTTTAGAGACAAAATGTTAACGACAAAATGTTATCCTAAAAAAAAAAAACATGGACTTCTACTCGTACTAGTAGACCACGCAAAGGATCTTTTCAGGGAAATCAATGTTCTAACTGTGAATCAAGTAAATGTGGTGAAAATAAAGAATTTTGACGTTGAATAACGTCATTCTCGGAGGTCAGCAGGGCGATTGATAGTGATCAAGCGGCGGTTGATAGCGTTTTTAGGTCACACTTTGAGCCTTTGGAGTGCCTAAAGTACTGATCGTACAATGTTGATGTAAGCACTTGTTGGTCTGCTTGATCCTCACTGGGAGAAAAATTTATGTTTGAACTCTCTACCTTATTAAAAATTTTACACAATTACATGAAATATAAAGCCAACATTTGATGTTTCTGTTTGCTTTGCGCATGGTTCTTGTTTAAGGTTGCTACCTATTTATCGACTGCATTGGTTCTTGTAGATAATAGAATATATCGTACCCTAAATACAAAAGGGGCACAACTCAAAATTCTCAATTATTCAGTAGAGGCAAAAAACCGTTTATGTAAAAATGGTTGCAAGATTTAAAGAAAATATTGTTCCATTATGAAAAAATACAATATTGAAGAAGGTTCTGCTATATTTTTTTCAATATTATATTATGTTTGCGAAAATAAAACAAAATTTTGATTTATAACTCTTTAACTGAAATTTTTTCGATTAACTAGTGATATTATCTCAAGTTGTGCCTTTTCAACTGATAAAATGTTTTACTTTTGTAAGTTTCCTGACCGTCGACTGAATAGAAGAATAAGAATAATAAGAAAATTCACAGGAGTGATGAAATGTATGTTTTTATTTAAATGTTTCTATTTTAAAATAAAGCTTTATTCATTTCATTAACACATATCAAAATAGCACAAAGTAGAAATCAAATAATATACCAAAATAATATACCACGAAATTTATCACTTTTTACAGTGATAGAGGCAGAACTCGAAAAAAAACTCTTTATGTGTAATAAAAGTAATCAGTCGTTCTTGAGCACGTAAACGCAACTAAAAATAATTCTCTTTAGTTGATCGTGCAGAAGCAAGACACTTGACATAAAAATAGACATAACGGCATTTTTCCAGTTAAAGAAGATAGTGATGAGACGGAAATTTTTATAGTAGTTAGAGATGTGTAATGTGAATCAGTTAATGGGAAAAAGTAGATTTTGAAAATTTTTGAGTTGTGCCCCTTTTGTATTTAGGGTGCGATATGTATGTACTGAGTGTTGCGGATTCAAGCAAGAGGGCACTGCTAGTTAAAAAAATAAATAAAACCAGCATTTGATGTTTCTGTTTGCTTTGCGCATGTTTTTTTGTTTAAAGATTAGTATGCTGTAGAAATGAAAATTCCCCGGCATATAATTCCACACAGTGTAGAATCAAAATTTTTGTGTAGATAGACCTATTAAGCGAGATCGTACTGTACTCTTATTGAAATGTCAAAATTACGCAGCCATTTAAATATCCGCGCATATAACCGACAGCGAAATTTTGATATTTCAACTCTCCACATGGGTTGTTGAACTTGCTAGTATTGAACAAATTTTTCGACTCTACAGCATACTAGGTAGCGAAAAAATTCCGCTGTTGCTTTATTTATCCATTCTTGCTAAATAGTTTTTAAAAAAGATTTCATCAAAAGCGAATTGAATAATTCTACGTCTTGTGTTACGACATAGTCGAAACTGCTGTATCTTTTTTTTAAGGTTATGTTTTCATATAACTCGAGGTTATGTTTTCGATCTACGCCTCTACTTATGATTTATCTTCATCCCATTTGAAAAAGCATAAAAACTATTATTTTTGACCTATTTTGTTTTATTTTCGAGACATGTTGAAAAAAATATTTCATAATCTTTACAGCAAGATCTGTCTGAGAATGATTTTATCGACGATGTTGCGAGATGTACTCAGTGTGCTCAGCTTTTAAATTCTTGTCGCTCTATGTTTTGATATTTTATTTAAGGGCATACCAAAAAATTTTTTAAGCGAAAAAACACTGTATTAAAAGCTTGATTTTTAAGTCACGCGTATTTTGGGTAATATTTTTGACGTAGAATACGTCATTCTCGAAGGTTAGTAGGGCGGTTGATAGTGATCAAGCGGCGGTTGATAGCGTTTTTAGAGCCCAATTTGAGCCTTTGGTGTGCCTAAAGTACTGATCGTACTATGTTGATTGAAGCACTTGTTGGTCTGCTTGATCCTCACTGGGAGAAAAATTCATGTTTGAACTCTCTAACTTATATAAATTTTACACAATTACATGAACTATAAAGCCAACATTTGATGTGTCTGTTTGCTGTGCGTATGGTTCTTGTTTAAGGTTGCTACCTATTTATCGACGATTTTCGGATTTTGAGCGGAGTCTAGCGTATGTCTAGCGTAGCGAAGACATAAATCTTATGATTTAAAAAATATAGCATACTTTTAGAGGTATGTTGTTTTTAACAGAATGTTGTTTTTAACAGAATCAAAATTAATTTTGAGGGGCATGCTTTTTTAACAGAATCGAGCACTTTCGATTTTCGTTTAGAAAAAGCGTCAGCGGAGGCGCAGCTGTGGCATGGATTTATAATTGTTATTTGTGTGAGGAGAGGGTTTAATTTTGGCGAGAGTGGGGTGGGGCTGCAGCATGGTTTTATAATTGTTATTTTAAATGCATGCTAATAGTTGTAAGCTATTGAATGTGAAATCTACCACATAAAACCACCCAACAAAACAAGTTGAAAAAATTGTACCAACTTTTTCTATGTTTTAGTATCAATAAGAAGTGTATAACTCTATTCTTTCTAATTTAAGTATTACATAACTCTACGCCTTCTGTTACGACATAGTCGAAACTGCTGTATATTTTTTGTTTTTTTTTTTTGTTTTAATTTTTGCATTCAAATTATACAACTTTTGAAAAACATTTTGTGAATTTTTGGATAACAAATATTAGTAAATATAGCAGGAATCGGTATTTTAGTAAAGCACCTGTAGCATGCAGTGACCTCGAATTTTCGGAACTCGTTCAACTAAATAAAAAATTAAATAACAATTTAGGTTCTGCTTACACTTCTAGAGCTTATCATCGCTTGATTTTTATATTAGAGAAATACTTATTTTTTTCACAATCTAAAAAGTTTTAATTTGTTGGTCCAAAATTGGTAATTCAACTACCATTTTGATAAAAATCAAAATTTTTCTAAAAGCTTCTATTAAAAGCTCAAGAAGTGTTAGAAGAACCCTAATTATTATTTAGTTTTGTTTTTAGATGAAAGAGTTCTGAAAAATTGTGGTCATCGTATATTTCAGGTGCTTCACTAAAATACCGATTCCTGCTATTAACTAATATATTTGTTATCCAAATATTCACAAAATATTTTTCAAAAGTTGTTGAATCATAATGTGCAAACAAAAAATTTCCTAAAATAAACAGTTATTTAAAATAAAACTTTTATAACAGTGTTTTTTTTTTCGCTAAAAAACTTTAGTGGGCCCTTAATAACAAAAACTCAAGCCACTGCTTCGACAGTAACGAAAAGTTTTTAAAATATGTATATTATCCTTCTCGATTTTAAATTGGGTTTTCCCCTTGCTACATGCTAAGTAGTCCTTTCAATTAATATTCACAAAAACTATAAAGTTCCATCTGGCAAACAAAAGACTTAAGAAACGAACTGAACTCATTTTGTTCAAATGATTTTCGCTACTTTAAAGTGCTCTTTAGTTTAAATGTAAAATGAAATTAATTTGAAAAAAATATGATGTAAGATTTTATAAAACTTTTCTTCAAAATTTTATCTAACAATCCTACAAAAAGCTTAAGTTTTATATGTAATAGATGCTTTTAATAAGTGCTGATTTCTAACTAAGATCAATTAAGATTTTATTTTTTCCTAAGAAATTTCAATTCTGCCCTATTTATTTAAAAAAAAAAAACGTATTAAAGTCGTGACAAATTCAGCGGTTATGTAGAAAAGAAAAGAAAAGAAATGCATATAATTAAAAAAGCTCACTATTTTTTGCGCAATTTTGTCAAAGCCAAGCTTGTATGAATTTGCGTCTACCTGAAAACAGCGGCGTTATTTATGTGATCGCTTTATAGATACAGAAAAACTACAAGAAAAAATTAAAAGCAGTAATAATTAAAAAAAACAACAACAACTACAACAATAACGAACATAAAACTTGCAACATCCAGACGTTCAGAAATCCAGACACTCAGACAGCCAGACACACCCTTTAGCGTTCGATAAGAGCGTGGTTTTATTTTATAACGACCACCAACAAACAAGACAAGGAAGAGGGAAACAATTTTAAACTCTCTTAAGAAGTTGGTTGTTATAAAAGCATTGTACAACATAAGTTATGTGCTTTTTGTGTGATAAGGTATAAAGAATTTTGCACGTTTTTTGTTTTTAACTGAACATAAGAAATATTTGAGCCACTTTTGAAAGTTTTTCAAAAAATTCTTTGATTCTGTTTAATCAAAATCAAATTTTTTTGGCACGCTTGCAGCTAGACGTGCGCCTGCGCCAACGCACGAAGTTTGTGCTGTTGTTGTTGTTGCTGCTGATGTTGTCAACACTGCGCTTTATTCTATGAATTGTGTAAATTTAATCTCTCCGCACGTAGGATTAAACCTTTTTTATTGTTGTTAGTTCCATTCAATTTATTGGCCCCAGTTAGCTTAGTACGACTTTTCTCTGCGCCCCATTTCATGCAACAGACAGACAATATATGGAGCAGTAAGCGTAGCATTTGCAGATAAGCTAGTGTTTTTGTTGTACTTGTTTAGCCATTAGTACTGCTTTTTTTTTTTTTGCTTTTGCTTTTGTCATGTCATGCTTGTTTTTGTGTCATGTGCACCATAGCATTTCAATTGACAACAGCCTGTTTTTTTGCATATTTTTTTTTTTTGTTTGTTTTATATCTGCTGCTTCGCATCACTTCGACGCTGATTGACTGACTTGGCCAGGTTAACATTGTATTTGTCTAGATTCTTCTTGCTTTCTTGTGTTGTTTTCTTTTTAATTTTTTTGTAAATAGCAAATTTGCCAGTTTATGTTAAAGTTTCTACGAATTGAAATTCAAGCTGATTCCATACTTAATTGAGTTTTTTTTGTTTTTTTTTGTTGTTGTTGTTGTAACATTTTACTGTATCTTGGCTTATATTAATTTGTTATAATATGAAAATTACCGTTGCAAGTATTAAAGTGCTAAATTTTTCATAGTTATGTCAGTGTTGTAAAGACTATCGGCTACGTCAAGATAAGCTTAAGTGGGGTGGGTTGGCAAGAAGGGAGTATTTATGGTACATGGTTACTTAGAAGCCACTTATAAGTTTCATCAACACTGAAACTGAAACTTAAAGTGAAGAATTTGTTCAAGAGATTGTTGCTTATTGAAATTAAACAGTTGAAGCTATTACACAGTGATTCAAGAATGAAATCTACTGGTCAAAATATCAAATGTTGATCATCACAGATCCACTGATCCACAAATGAAGTTTTTGGCAAAAACTGAGTGTTTTCAGGAAACGTTGTGGGAATGAATTTTTCTCTAATAATTTCTAATAATTTAATAATTTAAGTAAAGTTTTTAAAGTGATTTACAGTAAAACCAGGGTCTGATATGTTGGCAACCCTGAAAATCCAAAATTTTTGTAAGACATAAATCAAAAATATTTAAAAAAACATTAATTTTAAAGTCATTTCAAATGAGATATAACGTTTTTACGATTTTTCTAAGATTTTTTTTTTTTTTTTTGTGTTCGAAATGCCGGAAAAAGCACTTTGCGGATTTTTGAAAAAAGTCTAGTTTCACCAGCTATAATTTTTTCTTAGAATTTTGTTTTTTTTTAATTTTTTGCACATAATAGCTCAAAACTATGCCATAAGTATCAGTGTTGTTGTTGTTTAACATTTTGCATTTTTGGATTTTTGCGAAATTTGTTCGTAAAATACTCAAACTTGAAATTTTCAAAAAGGTACACTTTTAATAAAAAAGCTCATAACGACTAAGTTATTCGAAGTAATTACACAATTTTTTATTTTTTTATTTGTATTTAGTGTTGTTTCAGAAAATAATTCAACAACATTTCATTACAATTTTTTCAAATTTGGATTTTTACGATTTTATTTTTTACTAGTATCGCCTGTGGCCGAAATTCGATCAACATTAAAAGAGATATTGCAATTGAATTTTATACAAATTTTAAATTCTTACCTTGACGCCATTAGGAAAATGTGAGGTAGGGCAAGAAGAAAGAGGAAGTTAATGACAAAAATGAAATCAAAATTTGAAATTCGTTTTAAATCATTAATTCAAATTTTTCCTTTAAAATAATTAACTTAAAACAAAAAAGTATGGTTTTATTTAAAAAAAAAATCAATAGTTATGAGGTGGGTTCAATGATTAAAAACTTCCGTATAAACTATATTCTTTGTGAATATTCTCTCATCATTCGCCAAATGACCTTGTTCCCTATGTTCACAAACATAAAACTTTAAGCTATCAAAAGATCTAACTCTACTTGTTGCGACATATAATTGACCATGTGTAAAAACTGGCTGTCTTAATAAGATCCCAACTTTTTCGAATGTTTGCCCCTGAGACTTATTAATAGTCATTGCAAATGCAAGGATAATTGGAAATTGTTTTCTTTGAAACTGAAATGGTAGAAAAGTATTGAAATATGTTTTCGTGCGATCCCTGTTAAAACTTCGCAATCAATTATAATAGTCAGTTGCGAGATTTCATAGTCTCGCCATAGTCTCGTATTACACGCGTATTAGTCAATACGCGTCATTTAGTTGCAGGAAATTAATTTCATTTGTCATAAACGCTAGTGATTTTTAAATTGCAGCAATTGAAAACTTTGTTTGTCCCAACTAATAATTTCGTTTGTTTTCCCTTCGTTGTATAATCACAACGCTTATAGTTCAGAGTTACTTTTTTGACAAATTGTTACTATATAAGTAAATTTGTAATTTGCTTAATACACGGATGGTCCTAGCAACATAGGTGCGATGAGTGCAATCCCTTCTACGGACGGACATAAGAAGAAAGATAATTAATATAATAAATAAAAATGACCGACATAGCTTGCGGTACATATATATAATATACTAGCTTTTTCCCGGTGCGCTTTGCTGCACCTTATCTAGATAAGTACCGGAAAATGTTGCAATGCCTTCAGCGTTCCTATTTCTAAACCATCTCGTTCTCCAAACATATGTGTTGTTCATAAATTACGTGACCGATTTTCAATTTTTTTTTACCCCCCTCCGGTACTCTTTGTAGTGCATTTCAAAAACACTCCCCTCCACCCCCATAAAGTAATGTGGTATATGAAATAAAAAAATGAATTTAATAAAAATAAAATAGAAAAAATAACTGTAGAAAAGCAAGCAAATAAATATTATGCCCTTACTACACTTGCCAATAGTTAACAGTCAATTTAGACGGTCAAACATGAAGATGTAAGTATGAAAATGGTTTGAAATGTTGGGTTGTATTCATTTCAATTTCTTGAGTTTTTTTTTATTTTTGGTCACATTACTATATCTGAGACCCCCTCCACCCATTCGTTACTTATCGTAGTACATTTTAAAATCTCTCTCTCTACTAATATGGTAACGTAATTTATAAATGACCCCATAGTTACTGCGCAAATTTGGCTCAGTAGTTTTGGAGTCTATAGCAGCGTTCTCTATTCTAAATTTTTTGCATTTTTCATTTCCCAGTAGCAGGATATTACCAAGTAGTAACTTCATTCTTACTTCTATGTTCTTTGTCTTTTACTTCCATAGCTTTTCTATGTTATAAATTTGGCTTGTATGAGTTCAGACACACCCCCTTGTCCAATGCATGTCACCTTTTCTAGTAGAAGAACATCACCAAATGGTATCTACATTCTGAGTTTCAATGTTCTGTGACTTTTACTTTTATAGCTATTCTGTATCGTAAATTTGGCTTATATGGGTGGATCCACGCCCCGTTTTCGAATGCCCGTGCCAGTTTTTCAGTAGAAAGACCTTCATTGTTATACGAAATTTAGTTCCAAAGCAATTCGATATCATAAATTTGGCCTGTGTGGCCAAATTCCCCCTTGTCCAATGTTCGCTCAAATATATAGTAACTGCCTCTTGGGCCCATAGCATCTACATATCAAGTTTCACTTTCAAAACATGTACAACTCAGGAATAATAATGATTTCTTAAAAGTGGGCGTATATATATAGTTAGAGCACGCCCAGTTTTAGTATACTTGCCGACAGTAACCATACGAACTTATTTACCAAATTTTAATCTAATACGACCAAAACCGTCTTAAATATAGCATTTTTATTGATTTGTTGACGGTAAAAGGGGGTATGGAAAAAAAGGGGTATGGAAAACTTTTACCATGCCTATATTTTTTGCGCAAATGCAAACTAAAGTGAGACTTGCCAAATTATTCCAAATATTTTCAATTCCATTTATTTTCAATTACCCTTGCAAATATTTCCCCATATACACCATATGTTCGCACCTGTATTTGTTCACACCTGTATTATTGTATAAGCTCACTAAAATGCCTATAATTCATGAACCAATACACATATAAAAACCGTTTATACATAAAAACCTTCGTATTGACGTCACCTTTCACGGGAATTTTCCAGAAACGAAATAGATTCACGCATTATAGAGAACATCAATTTCATACACAGTGCAACTTATTTTTATATATATAGATATTTTAAGTTGATGACAACTGAATATGCGTTTGCGGCAAATACAGCTCGCAAACGAAGTGTAGTTGGTGAATTTTTCAGTTGCGGTAAACGCAAAATTTCTTTGCGTGTAGACGGACGGGGTCTAGCTCAGGTATATTTGTAAAAACTATTTCTCTAGCTAAGGGGTCTAGCTCAGGCATATGCCAGGCGAGACGGACATGGTCTCGTTCTAGATAATCATGTTTAAATTTAATCAGCTTGATAGTAGGATGTATTGACAAACATAGCCAGAAAAATGTGAAGTATTCTGGGCATAGTTCTCCGATTTTTTAAAGTTGGAGGATTTAAGAGCTGTAATCGATATTCATAAGGTGGTAGATGAAAATCAGTTCTATAATAAAACTCCCAAGGAAACTCGTATGATTTCACGAGTTTAAATAGAACTGATTGTGTGCCATCATTTCACGTGGCGTCCGTGGCGTAGTTGGTTAAAGTGCGTGGCCGCTATGTCAACGAACCTGGAGACCCAGGTTCGAACCCCAGCAGCGACAGAAAATTATTTGAATTAAAATAATTTTTCTGTACGGCCGCCACCTCTCTGCAGACAATGGCAAACCTCAGAGAGTAATCAAAATGCCATGTAAAGCTTCTTGAGAACGAGAACATTTCTTTCGTCGCCGTTCAGAGTCGGCGTTAAGCCTGTAGGTCCATTTCTCGGTCAATTGTGTACAAACTTAATAACACGCACAACACAATTGATCCTAAGAAGCTAGGTCAAAATCCTTTCAAAGGCTGAAATGGCCAGTTATTTATTTTTATTTATGATTGTGTGCCATTACTTAGATACGATTCAATCGTATGTTATGGTGATATGAATGGTAAACGTGTATGATGGGGAAAGTATAATGAATATGTTTTAATGTGCATAGTATATGATAGTATCCTATGAGATGTATAGTAAGGTTTGTTCCATATTTATAAAACCACCCAAGATTTGTTGATATTTCCTAAAACAATTCCTTTTCCTTAAATTAATCAGTGAAAAAAAAAAGTATATTTTTCTTAAAATGCCACGTGGTCTCAGTCTTTCCGATGTACAAAAGAGGAAAATTTTAGCCTTTTCGGAAGAAAACTTTGGATTAATAGAAATTGCGTGCAAAACTAATCGCAGTCATAACGTTTTGAATTTTTTAAATAATCCGGAAGGATATGGCAAAAACAAGCGTTTTGGAAGAAAAAAAAAGATTAATGACCAATCAGTCTGCCATATTTTGAGAACTGCAAGCAATTCCCAAAAAAGCGTGACTTGGTTAACGTTGCTGGGGTTTCCGTTTTCAGATCAACGGACTGGCGCATCTTGCACACAAGCCCCAAAGCGCCAACTTAAAATTTTGAAAACTAAGATCTTCTCCAGGTTTGACGAAACGCCATAAGGATGCAAGGCTACTTTTTGCTCAAAAACATATGGCAACGAATTGTGAAAGAAAATTGTTTTGTAAAAAGTCGGTTTTTTTATACGAAAAAATATTTCCAGGCAACTTTTTCCGATGAAAAACAAATTTGAATTTGGATGGTCCAGATGGGTTCCAAGGTTATTGCTGCGATTTAAGCAAGGAACCCATATATTTTTCTAAGATATGGTAGCGCTATGCTTTGGGGGGCTTTTTCCTCATCTGGATGCTTGGAAATACAGTTCACTTCCAGCAAAATAAATAGCAAAGCGTACACTTATGTTCTTCAGATGAGTTTAATGTCATTTCTAAGCAGAAATCATAAAAAAAGCTCCGTCTTCCAACAAGACAACGCATCAATCCAAGTAAGTCGAGAGACAAAAAAATGGTTTTTAGAGTGAAATTTGGAAACTTTCGATTGGCCAGCTTGCTCACCCGACTTGAACCCCGTCGAAAACCTTTGGGGTACTCTGGTCCGTCGGGCTTACAAAGAAAATAGGTGGTACGAGTCGGTGGAAACCTTAAAAAGTGCTATTGTCAGAGAATGGAGTGAAATTGATGGAAACTTGTTGAAAAATTTAATAGATTGTATGAATATCAGAATATTCAATGTTATTTTAAAAATGGGAGGCCAATTACACTGACTCTTAATAAAAGAAAATGGATTAAAGAAAATTAAAATGGTTTTATTTTCGGTTTCTTTAAAGTGGTTTTATACTTATTAAACAGAGCGAATATTGTTTTTTACATTCAAAAGTATCGTTAGTAAAATACGAAGTCTAGTTGAGGGGAATAGTGCTCTCTGAATTAAGTGTTAATTTGAGTAAAACATTATAATACCCTACAGCCAGTCCTTTAGGAAATATCAACAAATCTTGGCGGGTTTTATAAATATGAAACAAACCTTATTATGGATATTTTTATCAAGTGATGGATAATTTGATGGTAATAAATAATGTATGTATGTGAAATAATAGATACGATTTGTGGGACGGTATATGTAAAATTATGATTATATTTTTGACTAAGAAATTATTTTCATTTGTTTCCTTTTCCTGTAAATTAACATATTCTCTTCAAATATATTTTGGATTTGGAAATACTAACGAAATTTTCTTAGACAATACGTCCGATATTGACGTGACGAAGTTACGTTATACTGCTCTAGTTTCTAAAAAAGTTGAAAAATGAATTTTTTAAAAATTCATCTGCGTTTCATTGAATTGTTACACGCTGGGTATAAGAGCTATGATTAAAAATATAGTATGACCGTAAAGGTTAATTCTTTGGCTATATTAAAAAAACAAAAAAAAAATTTAATACGGCATAGGGACGTAGTGGGAGCTGCGTAAGTAACGCAACTGAAAATTTGTTACATGGAATTATTACTCGCTGAGTATTAGCGCTAGGATTAAAAATTTGATACGCCAATAAAGGCCTGCTGGAAGCCCTCACAACAAAATTAGACAAAAAATTTCTGACATCATGGGGACGCTGAGAGAGCCGCTCAAAGATCGATAACGCATCATTCATGCAGCGGCGTTGCATTGAATTTTTACTCAATGAGTATATAACCTACGATAAAAGTTTAAAAAGTAAAATAAAGTTTTTATACATGGCTTTACGACAAAAATAAAAAAAAAATTCCGGCGTCGTCAGGTCGTGAATATAGCAGCTTATGTAACAGAAATGTAATATCGTTGCATGGAATTATTACTCACTCAGGAGGAGTGCTACAGTAAATTTTGTTTTACGACAGCAGGGATGTTTTATTACGCTTCAGAACTAAATTACAAAAAAAATTTTGTTGTCATGATTTCAGGGATGCAATCACATAATGCAGTAAAAATGCTACAGCCATGAAAAAACGTTGCATGGATTTTTAACTCTGTGACTACTGGTGCAACGGTAAATTTTAAGGAACGAAAACAAAGGTGAGGTCTTCGGGCATATGACAAAAATAAAAAAAAAATTTGACGGCGTGTCAAAAACCCCCAGCGAACCGCCTAATGTGACGCATATGCATCACTTTTGCTGGATTAATTGAAATTAGAGCACAACCAATGGGGAAGCAAAAAAAAAAGCTAAACGAAAAGCACCAACTCCAAATCCAACAACAACTCCAACACCAATACCAACACCAACACCAACACCAACACCAACACCAACACCAACACCAACACCAACACCAACACCAATACCAACACCAACACCAACACCAACACCAACACCAACACCAACACCAACACCAACACCAATACCAACACCAACACCAACACCAACACCAACACCAACACCAACACCAACACCAACACCAACACCAACATCAACATCAACATCAACAACAACATCAACATCAACATAACCATTAACATCAACATCAATATCAATATCAATCTCAATATCAATATAAATATCAACATCAACATAACCATTAACATCAACATCAACATCAACATCAACATCAACATCAACATCAACATCAACATCAACATCAACATCAACATCAACATCAACATCAACATCAACATCAACATCAACATCAACATCAACATCAACATCAACATCAACATCAACATCAACATCAACATCAACATCAACATCAACATCAACATCAACATCAACATCAACATCAACATCAACATCAACATCAACATCAACATCAACATCAACATCAACATCAACATCAACATCAACATCAACATCAACATCAACATCAACATCAACATCAACATCAACATCAACATCAACATCAACATTGACATCAACATCAACATCAACATTAACATCAACATCAACATCGACATCAATATCAATATCAACATCAACAACATCAACACATCAACATCAACATCAACATCAACATCAACATCAACATCAACATCAACATCAACATCAACATCAACATCAACATCAACATCAACATCAACATCAACATCAACATCAACATCAACATCAACATCAACATCAACATCAACATCAACATCAACATCAACATCAACATCAACATCAACATCAACATCAACATCAACATCAACATCAACATCAACATCAACATCAACATCAACATCAACATCAACATCAACATCAACATCAACATCAACATCATCATCAACATCAACATAACATCAACATCAACATTACCATCAACATCAACATCAAAACCAACATCAACATCAACATCAACATCAACATCAACATCAACATCAACATCAACATCGACATCAATATCAATATCAACATCAACAACATCAACATCAACATCAACATCAACATCAACATCAACATCAACATCAACATCAAAATCAACATCAACATCAACATCAACATCAACATCAACATCAACATCAACATCAACATCAACATCAACATCAACATCAACATCAACATCAACATCAACATCAACATCAACATCAACATCAACATCAACATCAACATCAACATCAACATCATCATCAACATCAACATCAACATCAACATCAACATCAACATCAACATCAACATCAACATCAACATCAACATCAACATCAACATCAACATCATCATCAACATCAACATCAACATCAACATCAACATCAACATCAATATCAACATCAACATCAACATCAACATTAACAACAACAGCAAGAAACTTCGTCACGTCAAAACCTACGGGTGTGTCCACGGCACAGCCAACTCTTTTTTTATTCAGAATATTATTATTATTAGTTTATTTTTTTTTATATAAGAAGAACGAATATGAGTACAAAATTTTTACAGTCGATGTAAATAACTACAACGAGTTATTTTACATTCAAATCATAATTATTTTTCGGAACCAAAAAATAAATAAATTTATAAATTTGATATCAAAAATATCAATACATATATACATAAATTTTCGGTAGTTGGCAAACGTTTCTGAGCCACTGTGCTTTACTTTTTTTTTATCTAAATTTTTATTTTCATTGAGCTTAACTTACATTGGCTCCATTGACATTGCTGACCAAGATGCCGCAATAATCGGGCGCGCCCTGTTTGGCCAAGAGATTCAGACTGAAGCCGACCGCATCGCTGCCATCGCCCAACTTCATACATGGCGACGTTCGATGGTCTCGCGCATGTACAACGCCAATGTAGGGTCCATCGAATTTCACCTTGATGGTCATGGTGCCCGCTTTGCATGTGGCTGAAACGTGCGGCGCAAATTCATTCTGTGACGCAGGCGATTCTTGTGCTGAGATCTGTTTAGGACAAAAAAAAAAGAGAGAGAGAGAAAGAGAAAAACATAGAACATTAATGATTAATATTTAGTGCTTTAAGACAGAGTTCTAAGAAAATCAATAAAATTGTAGTAATAACCAAATGGTAGCTATAATGCGCGGTAATAAAAGCTTAGAGCAATTAATAAAGACCAAAACCTTCGACTGTCTGTCTGTCTGTTTGAACGTACAGATAGTGTAAATTATCTTCATTGTGTTAATGTCGGTATATGTACCTTCAACAGTTTTTGCCCATCAACTAGATTTTAATTTTAATCTATACCAGACAGCTATTAAACTACTCAAACGGCAACAACAACAACAACAACAACAACATCTTCTGCACTTAATGTGCCCTCATAGAAAAGGAGGGCGAAGCACCAGCAATTACAACAGCAATAACAACAGCATTAAGTTAAGCAAATATTTATTATAACTGCCAAGTTTGATGAAAAAAAACCTAAATTATTTTAAAAATAACTCTAAGGCCGCTTCAAGTAGCCACTCTAACCTCTGAGCCGCTACAGCGCATATAACCAATATTATTGCAGTTTTTGTTATTGTAAATGTTGTTGCTGTTAGTACTTTTGTTAGAGCTGCCGTTATTGGTATTCTTAAAGTTCTTTCGAAGGTTTTAATTATAATCAACTGATTGTGTTGCTTTTTTATTTTTTGGCCGATTCACGATTCAGGTCAAATTCAAAGAAACCATTAAAATCTGACTCGAAAATAATTAACAACTACTCCTGGTTATGGCTTGCGCCAACAAACTAACTTCTTAATCGAATTTATGTTCTACAAGGTGCTGTCTCTCGATTCTATTGCTTGCAATTTGACCCTGGGGTGCAGGGTTTGAAGAGATTCTCGTTAAAAAAAAAAAAAAAAAAAATTGATGGTTTTTTGAAAGTAAAGTAGCGGAGGCTAGACGACTATTGATTTATTAGTAGTGAAACTATGAACTTCCTTATGAACCACAAGTAACTCATAGTGAGGTAAGGTAAGTAAGGGTCATACTTTTTGGGTAGAAAACTAAGTCATCGGCATTCGCACGTAAACTATTTGCCGGATGAAAATAAGTTCACAGAAGAATCAAAAATTCTCCTTTCGACGTGACAACGTTACGTTTTACTGCTCATGTTTTCAAAAATGTAGTAAAAGGCATTTTTCCAAAATGAATTGGGTTTGCATGGTATTGTACTCGATTAATATAGGCGTTAAAAAGTTATGCAACGGCATTGCATGGAATTTAACTCAGTGATAATAGGTCTGTTCCCGTACTTTTTGTGCTAAAAATGGTAAAACTGTCAAAAACGTGAGAGTAAGGAAAAATCTCTCAAAAGTATTGAAAAACACAAAAAAGTACGGGAACGCTTTTTGGACTAAAAATGTGTAAACTGTCAAATAAAATCGTTTGTTTGGTGTGGAGCATTGGAAGTGCAGACGACATGCTAATGATTTTGAACAATATAAAAATTAATTCTAAAATAAACATTTATATTTAGTTTTTACACAATTTACAATGTTTTTGGTTTCCATTTCAACAGTTTTTTATTTATTTTAAAGAACTTTTATTGTTTTGCAATTTCTTTGCTAATATGTAAACATATGTTTTTAAGCAGTTTGACACTTTTACCATTTTTGCCAGAAGAAATTTCTCGGACTAAAACTTGCAGCTTTTGACAGGGAGGGGAAATTTTTTACTCTCTCGATGGCACTCTCTTTTACCATTTTTTCGAGTACGGGAACGCTTCTCGGACTAAAACCTGTAAAAATGGTAAATTGGACTAAAACTTTAGAGTACGGGAACAGACCTAATATGCACCACGGCAACTGCGTCTGTTTTCACAGTTGGCGTGCTTGAGGGCTTAAACAACACGAGAAAAATTGTCAATATCTTCGGATATTGGCGGAGAATAAGAAACGTCACTCTAGTTTTCACGAAGATTCGTTTGGATTTACATCATCTTAGTTTTCACATTAAATGGTGTTAACGCAGATACATTACAGAGTAGTATAACCAGTACGTTGTACTGATTATGCTAAAGATTTTATTTTGCGTTGCCATGAACAATTTAGTGACAAAATGTCACAGTCAAATGTAAGTGTTAGTGATAGTTTTGTGGTGTTGATGGGGTTATTCATATTGGAACGTTTTGCCAAGGTGACTATTATGGGCTGACCCTTCGGAGAGTATCGTGCTGGCTTTGGTAGTTCAACGTTTTGGCCTATGGTGGCCAGGCGTAGAGTTGCGGTTTTTAACAGCCGGGTGGCAATGCCGAAAAATTTTCAGAGATTTTAGATGGATCTCGTTTTACGCCGATAATTGTGGATGGTGATAACACTAGCCGTCCATAATTGGTACTGTTGCGTTCCAATACTGGTAACTATCCATACATAAAAAAATAAAAAAATAAAAAACTATCCATACATATTAATTTAAATAAAAAACTTAAGTGTGGTGTGTACCCGGTATTGAAGCTACTATAATGGGGCGTTGGTCGCGTCTGGAGTCATGGAGGTGTCACACAGGAAATTAATTTTCTGGGTTTCATTTCCATGATCCTCTACTCCTGTGTCAAGGGGCACCGTAGAATTAAGCTCATTCGGAAGGTGTCTACGTTCAACACTGGAGACGATCACTCTGCAGCAAGGTAAATGGTACTAAATGGAAATCTCTACTAAACCATATGTCAAAAATAACAAATAAATTATGACGTTGTCTGGTCGCGAAGGTAGCATCTGATGCAAAAATAATGCAGTATTGTTGCATAGAATTATCACTCGCTCAGTAGAGGTACAAAGACAAATTTAATTTTACGTCAACAAGTATTGGATTTTTAACCTCATAACGAAATAAAAAAAATAAAACTAGTAAGAAATGATCTTCGACTGGGCCGAAGTTAAAATAACCCCACGGCCGAACCAAAGTATATTCAAAGTTTTAAGCAGCCAATAAAATGTTTTGTATCGATATTGTGGCTTATTTTCAAAATTTCAAGTCCATATATTGACTTTTGTGGAATTTAAAGAGATTTTACCTTTTTCATAAAGTCACTTTGTATAGAAGGTAGGCGTTATGTTGGGAAACATTGATCTACGCAAAAGATCAATGTTTCTCAGCTTATTATAAAGCATTTAAAGAAGTTTTAAAATAAAGTTAAACAAGCTCAGTTGTTAGTATAACGTATAAAATTCATGCAGTACTTTTTCAGGTCCAACATTTTTGTAAATATGATAACAAGGACTAAATTGTTTTTTGCGAGACTATGGAATCGGTACATTTTGATTTCTTTTCAAGACTACTTAGGAAATAAATAAAGTTTCACCCAATCAACAGCCACTACAATGGTTTGCATAATAAATACCAGTATCGAAAAACCATTAAGTATATTCATATAAATACTTCCTTCTGGGAAATAGAAACATTCCCGGATATAAGCAGGAAACATTTGATAGAATGTAGAAAGCATTTCCTTTAGTTAGACGCTCCCTTTCTTTTTATACAACATTCCTCTCCGCTGTCTTAAAAATGAATGTGGAAACATTCCTCTACATTGTCTTAAAAATTAATGCGGAAACAACAACTAATAAATAACAACTAAAAATGGTTAGCCTAGTTGAGAATTGAACCCGTCACCTCTGGGCTGGCAGTCAGGAACACTATAAACTCGACTACCAGGGCTGTCGTATTTATCGAGATTATATTATTGCAAATAAATTCAAATTGAAAATGCCCCAAAACAAGCAAAAGTATCCACATGCATTCCATAAGAAGCGTTTTGCAAACAATATCAATTTAAAACTTCCCAGAAGTTTCCAAAAGATACAATAAGGAATGTTTGCACATCACGTCTAATGCTACTGTTTCCACATAAATTCTTAAGAAATTGGTTTGGAAACAATCTAAATTAAAAACTTTGCATAACTTTTCAAAATATACGGCGAGGAATGTTTCCAAATCACTTTCGTATGAATGAGAATATGGATATTTAGGTGAATAAAAATGAAAAAAAAAAAAAAATCATTCCTACATTAAAATCTCATTTTTTTTAAAATGCCCTAGAGTAAGGATTTAATTTTTTTTTTTAGGACTTTTTCGAATTTCCTATACCCATGTGCATAGGCCAGCGCAGGGAACTCCATGAGCACTCACTGAGCTCTCTATGGGCGTAACTTTTTACATGTACACAAAGCTCACAACAGAAGAGAATATAATTCAGTCGTTCGTAGACGGTGATGCTATGGGGGTCTATGTCGCTTTGCGGTAAACATTTTATGTACACTCTTAAAAAAACCAACCTATTGACTTACAGATTCATAATACAAGGTGGCGCAAAAGTAATCCTCCTATCAGAAAATGCTATAAATTTTGCGATTGGCCCCTAATGTCAGTTCTGTTTTGACATTTGTGTAGTAAACACATGCGAAATACACGTTAATAAACAATGTTACGCTAACACTGCTCCAGAACGCGGAATATTGCTGACTATTTATTTGACCAATATTTTCATCAAAAATAATCATGGGTGATGAGGCCCATTTCCATCTTAGCGGGTACGTAAATAAGCAAAATTTACGCTTCTGGGGCACTGAAAATCCGCATGTAACCCACGAAGAGCCATTACACCCGCTCAAAGTCACTGTATGGTGTGCTGTTTTTGCTGGTCATCGGACCTTTTTTCTTCGAAGACGTCGCGGGCCAAACGGTTACTGTGAATGGTGAGCGCTACAGAGCAATGATCAACGAGTTCTTTTTGCCGCAACTTGATGAATTGGGATTGGAAAACATTTGGTTCCAACAGGACGGTGCAACGGCACACACTGCACGTGCCATAACCGATATGCTGAAGGATGCATTTCGATGCGATTTGGCGATTTGCACTGGCCAGCAAGATCGCCTGATTTGACCGCTCCAGACTTCTTTTTGTGGGGCTTTTTGAAGTCGAGGGTTTATGTGAACAAGCCACAGACTCTTGCAGCTCTTAAAGACAATATCCGTCAAGAATGTGAGGACCTATCGCCGGAAGCTTTGGCCGATGGAAAATGCCATAAAAAGGGCTCAAATGACAATCAACTGCGGCGGCGGCCATTAACATGACATCATATTCTCGACTTGATGTAAAAAAAATTAAAAGACCAAATAAAAATAATCCACAAGAAGAATCAAAGTTTTTAATTTTTTTTTTTAAATTACAGCCACAAAACATCGGAAGGTTATTTTTGCGCCACCTTGTAGTTATGTATATATTTCTTTACTGTAGAGAATATCATATTATTCGCATATATTAATGTTTAATATAATTCATACATACGTAGTACATATTATGATTCTTTGTATAGTTCATTCATATTCTTCTATTAATTTTTTGATAATTGATTTTTTCATAATTTACTAACTTACTTATTTTATTTACTTACTTATTATTTAATTATTTTTTTATTATTAATATTAATTATTGGTATACATTAAGATTTTATAATATTAAGATAATTATTCGTATATATTAAGGTTTCATATAATTCATCCATATTAAGATTCTTTGCATTATTCATTCATATTACTTGTATTAATTAGTTTCATAGAAGAAATAACAAAGAATACACCGGTTACTAAAATAGAAACATAAAGTCAAAAATAAAAATTTACAAATATAAATAATTGTGACAACTATTTCGCTCAGTGTGCGCAATTCGAGAGCGCACTAATACTAACAGGACAAAATAAAATATGACTGTGTTAGAATGCCCAGCCCTGGTCAGTGTTGCCAGATTGAGGTAAATTTTCCTAACTGAGGTAATTTTTGACTAATTTTTTAGGCTGAGGTAAAATAGGTAATTTTTGACAAAAAGTGGTAAATTTTGCGAAAATAATTATTTTTTTAGACTTATTAATTTTTTGAGTTATTAGAGCTCTCTAAACATACTCACAAGTAGTTTAAGAGCCCGAACCGAACCAAAGCGGTTGTCAGTTGGCGATCCTCTCTCGGAGAAATCGACTGAGAACTAGTCCAGAACATGATCCAATTATGCAAGATAGGAGTGACAACTGGCTTTTTTCTCACGAGTGTCTTGTACCGATTCTAATTTGCCTGTATATTTTACTTACTATTTTCTTTTTTTCTTTTTTCGTTCTCTAATTTATACTACTTTTGACAGTTGGTGCAAGACAAAAGAACTGTCACTCTTACCTTGTATAATTGTATCATGGTCCAGAATAGAAGCAGTTGTAGGATCAGCGTTGCTTTTCGCTGTGTGAAGTGAGCAAATTTTATTTGTTCATGTTTTTGTTGTTGCTTTATAAATACATGTATACTAATAAAACAAAAAATTATAACGGTTGTTAATCATTAAGTTCAATTTTTTTTTATTTAAGGAAAAGGTAAATTTTCTCCAAAATGGTAATTTTTTCCCAAATAGTGGTAAATTTCAGTTCGTCTCTCTGGCAACACTGGCCCTGGTATAGGCTGATTTTCTCGCCGACGCAATACTATCACACCTACGCTATAAGTAACTTCCTGAAACGTACGAACAATGCCCTTCGGCCGCACATTAAGATAAATTCTCTCAGCACAAATCATGTCAGTTTACGTTAAGCCATGATACAATTACAAAGTAGGCTCATATTGGAGAGCAGGGTGCGCTAGTTGTCAAAATCAGGTGGTATTTTTTAGTTTTTCTAATTGTTGTTGTTGCTTTTGTCATTTGACGTTTGTAGTTCCTACAGCTTTGTTATCGCAAAATTTCCCAATTGAGCAGCCATCTTAAAATGAGCTTAACTTGTAATTGTATCAAGTTAAGCATTCATAAATGTAAGATCTCGCTGCGCAACTTTTTCGCGTAAAAAAAAAATGTTTAACGAACAATGGGAGTTCGATTATTTTTTCATAGAAAATATAAATTATGAAGCGTAATGCTTAATTTGCGAGTGCATTACTTGTCGTTCTGCAAACATGTATTTGCAAAGACACTAGTCCGTTGGTCATACAAATTATAATTCTTTTTCAGGTGAAGAAAGAAAACTTAAGCTTTTGGAATTACAAGCTGAACATCTTTTAAATATACGGCTAACTACGTTCCGAACAATTATAATAATTACAAAAAAAAAAAAAATTAAGTAAAAAAAAAAAAGTCAAGGTAAATATAAATCAGAATATACAAAAGCGTTTTATGCTGTTTCATTGGCTATGGCAAAGAAAATTGCCAAGATATCAAAGGCCTGAGGTATCATAAAACATGCACAAAAATAACTTTTTAATTAATCCTTTTTATGAGTGTTTTATGAGTCCCTTTTTTTTGAAGTATCATAAAATACGCATAAACATGGCTCATATTTTATTAGGGCTCACAAAATGTTTGCTGGGTAGCATGAGAATCTGCAGTTCAGTTACCATATTGTTTTCAACGATTTTTTTCTTCACAGTGTAAATTAAGGCAGAGCTGCCACGCTCTCTCGGACACACACACACAAGTATGCATGTTTATGTGTTAATTTGCCCATCACCACCCAACGGAAAAAAAAGCACTCCAAAAGGCCTTTTGGAGTGCTTGCAAGTCAGCTGAAAGCGCTGACTCTACGTATGACACACCATTGTTATTTTAACATTACATGTCATTGGAAAAAAGCACTCCAATTTAGTTGACTTAGGATTGCTTTAAAAGGCCTCTCTTGGAAAGCTTTGGGTCAGCAGTTCGTTGCATTCTTTTTGATTTTGTCTACCTCAAAAAGAGAGTTGCAGAGAGGAAGAGAGAGAGAGAGATTTTTAATTTTATCGAAAATAGGGGTTAGATTCGCAACCATCGATACTGCTTCAAAAGGCCTTCCTTAGAAATCTTTGAAATAATTTCTACATCAATTTTGAATGGTTTTTAATTGATTAAGTAAATAAATTAATAATTAAAGATAAATTAAAGATAAGTAAAGATAAAGTAAAAATAAATTACTTACTTAAGAAATTTCACTTGCAAAAAACACCTATTTTCAAAACTTGTTTACATGCGCACTTGCATCAAACAACTGATTATTTGCATACCACGCGGTTTTTTCCTTTGTTTGTTTTTACCGTTGTTCGTTTTTTAAAAAGAAATTTCTTGTGTCGGTTACTGAGCGCTCTCAGTGTACTGTTCGCTTGAACGACAACAAAAATAAGTGCTGACGTTTTGCTCCTGTAGGAAGCTGCTGACATGCCGGCCCGTTGGGCAGCTATGGGCAAGGAGCAAGCTTCAGAGCCAGCTGAGAGCAACTGAGAGCAATTGAGAGCCATTGAGAGCAAGCTTATGTAGCAACAAAACAAAATGCAACAAAAAAGCAAAGACAAAAGCACAAACACAGAAACAACACAGAAGCTTTAAATGTTGTGGTGCCCATAGCCGCCCATAACTGATCTAGAAGAACATATTTTAAGAATCTTAAAGAAAATTCCTTAGACCTTTTTATTTAATTTCGTTCAAGGGCACCGTGAATGTATGCAGTTTTCCATTGTAAGAGTGAAAAGATAAGAATAAGAGAGGGAAGAGAGAGAGAGAGAGAGAGAGAGAGAGAGAGAGAGAGAGAGAGAGAGAGAGAGAGGGAGAACTTTTACTTTATATATGCAAAATTTTTGTCTTTATGCTAAGAATTTCAACTTTTTCTTGCCACGAATTGAAAGACATCACTTTAAATATCGTGTTAAAATATGACATTTTATTTTATGTAGCTTGACCTAGTTTCAGCCAGTCTCTGTTTCTTGAGTTTATTTTTAGTTCTTTTGGTATTACCAGTATGAGTATTAACAGTACCATTGAACTCTTAACATCCTTATGGAGATAAGGCCAAAAATCACAGCATCATGAAAAATTTGACACACATTAAAGTAGCCAGCGGGTAGTCGAAAAAGAATTGCAATTTTGTTTTTGCTGCCACGCTGCATTTTTCAAATCATGCCCTGGTAATAAAAAATCATGCCGCTGTGGCGCTGTCATGCCGCAAATAGGTTCAAATTCTGGTTTTCATAAAGTAACCGCCTGCAATTGCAATACAAGGAATGGACTGTATTTGTTTTTGTCTTAATTTTGGTTTAGTTTTTATTTTTTTTTTATTTTTGCTGTTATTTTTGCTGTTATTGTGGGTGGAAGCCATGCTATGATGTTTAAATGGCTCCATAGTGTGTGGGCCGAACTATGAAAGTAAGTCTTACTGTGGAACTAAAATTTTACTGGCGAGTTTATTACAGAACAAACCTTGTCTTAAGAATTTTTATTTGACCAGAACAATTTAATGATAAGAGCTTAGTTAAATTATGTATCCAAAAGGACAAAATATACTGCCATACAGCCTAATGCAACATTACGAGCATTTTAAAGCTACATATCTTCTAGATATGCCTTCTCTAAAAATAAAACTACACTTAAGCACTGTACTATGCACTTCTAACAAGAAATAATTTTTCTTCATTAGTTATGCAAATATTAGCACTCCACATAACGCTATTTCTGCTGATTTTAATTCGTATGCTACGTACTTATTGCATTAGTAATTCTGTGCTTATGTAACGAATGTGAACTAAAGACTTTAACAGCAACACCAACTACAACGACAAAAGTCAACAATTGGCGACAAACAGAAAATAAAAGTTCGCTAATAATTGGCCAATAACTAGACGGACAAATGGACGGACGGACGCAGTTGTGGACACAGCAACAACGCAGTAAGGCAAACAAAGTATCCGCCAACGAACAAACAATGGCTAATTCACTCAACATTAAAAGCCACAATCGAACGACGAATCGACAACAGCTCAACACAGCTGGGTTCAACGTGCTCCAACGCGCAGCTGAGGGTCATAGAGGAAAAGCAATCAGCTTCAATGAGTGTTTCGTGCAAAACGCTCTATATTTTTTTTTTCTAATAAAAGTGCATTTATTGATTTTGATATAATTTGCATTTCCCATCAATTGAGAAACAAAAAAATAGAAAAAAAATTTATATATAAAAAAAAAAAAAAATTAAATCAACACAAAAAATTGTTGTGCTGGAAAATTTTTACAGCACGCTCCAATAATTTTGATTCTAACCATAAGTTCTTAAGCTGAACACCAACATCCAACAAAATGCAATAAAAAAGTGCATTATTACATAGTCCAAATAAGCGCTGCACAAGTAGTGAAAAATAAATCAAATTTATCTAAGTCGATTCTAAATTCTAAACAGCCCTCAAGTTGATGGAACCATTATTTTTACACTTTATACAGCCTTTATTATGCCTAAGAGCTGACATTTAGAAAATTAGACTCAACTCCGATCATTTAAGTGCAGCTGAGAGTGATTTTTTTACCCGCGGCAAGAATATTTAAAGTATTTAAAGCTTGGCACATGTGCGCTTCAAATCAAGTTCTTCCAGCATCAACTTCAACTTAGACAATATTTCAAATGTGGCTGCCTAGCTGCAAGTATTTAAGACAGCCGAGGCACACTCATGACTAATCAGTTTAATTATGTGCTGCACTGATTTGTGGCACTGGGAACGCGTATCTTTTCCAAAGCACTCCACTGACAGACAAAAATATGCTGCATACCTTGAGGCTTTGGCTTTTAACAACGCGTTGAAGTCTTGTCCAAGAAGGCTCGTCAAAAGCATTAAAGTTCTGCAACAAGATTAATTAAGCTCAAAGAGTCAATGCAGCCTAGGCTTAAAAAAAAACAACGTATTAACTCGTTTTTATTGAAACATATCCACAAAAGTTCTATACAAGCTAATTTTGTCTGAGCATCTTCTCTCCTTTTCTTCCTTCTAATGATGTTTTTGTACTTACTATCGTTAAAATTTTTATGTTTATAGCCTTTAACGTCGTGGTCAAAAGTCATGTCGTTTAAAAGAAGCATAAAAGTTAGACTTTAGAATTTGAAAATGTTGATGATATTTCTTTTTTTTTATTTCAAAACGTCACACAATGATTTAAAAGAAAAACTGCACCAGTGTTGGTAAGAAATATTTTAGAGAAAATTTACGAATAACAGCTTATAAAGCCGAAAAATTTTTAAGAAATAGAATAGAAATAGAAATTATTTATTTTTAAATGCTAATGTGATAATAGTTTTTGTTTTTCTATTAAAGAATTGTCTCTTGATTAAAACGACCTTAATAGCTTAATAGTCGCTGCAGATATTTAATTACCTTAAAGTCATTTTACACAATTTTATCTTTTTATTGTGCTTAGAACCTTACAATAGAGATGAAGATCCCATGAAAAATTTTATGACTTGTGTTCACTTCATTGCATTTGCAGTGAATGTCTTATTTTTTGCTGAAGTTTCATTTCTATCGAGTTTGGGTCTTAAGTCTTTCGTTCTTAGGCTTCACTTTAAGCGGTGTTCTGAGTACTTTTATCGTATCGGCTTGCTTTTAATAATTACATATATTTTGTATATACTTGTGTTTTCGTATTCCAAAATATAATATTTATAGAATCCATGGAATAAATATAATATATTATTTTAGCTTTCAGCCTATAAAAAACTTTTTAAAACCCATTGACAATGATCATTATAAAAATCTATTAATTAACTGAACCAATTAAGTACAAATTGCAAACAAAATTAATTGTTAAAATAAACAAGAGTTTGATTATTTGGGTTTTACATATTTTACCAAAAGAACATTTTTTTTTATATTTTCGAGAAATTTTATATTTTTTTATATGGGGTTGGGAAAAAAGGATTACGCGTTTTTCTGTTTACTTGACTTTAAATTACAACTTTGAAACGGTTAGTTGCATCTGGCAATTCTTGTTTTTTTCTTAATAGGAGACAAATCAGCTGTTTTATTGCAAAAATTGTATTGATATTGGCACGTCGTGTTAAAAGCTGTTGCAAAACAAAGAGGAGTGAAATTTTACAAAAAATACCTTATATTTTACAATTTTACTACGACAAAAGACAGAATGCGTCACAAGCACCTGAAAAGTTTTGTGCTGTTTATGATGAAGGTATTCTATTCCAATCAACTGATAAGAATGATTCAATCGCTTTTGTTCTGGGAAGTGAAAGATGCTCCTCGCTTTGGTCGAACTCATGATTCAATTATTATAAGCATGGTATAATAATACAAGGTAGCATTGACAGTTGCTTGGGAAAACATCTCCTGTCAAAAAATATACTCAAAAAGAGAGCGCTCACAATCCGCCATTGAAAACACAAGCAATGTTGAAGACGTTGAAGTGAAAAAAAACAACAACCACAGCAGCTGCTGATGTATTTCCACAAAAAGCTGTTTTTGACAGGAGATGTTTTCTTGCAGAAGAGAAAATAAGCAGTTGTCAATGCTACCTTGTATTATAATACCATGATTATAAAGTTGTCCAGATATGTGACGTTTACTCACAAGAATAAGAATGTGTATCCTAATTTGAAGAGGAGAGCAAAATAGCAATTTTTAATGGCATAAAAATCACTCAGCTGCCTGAATATCATACTTTTTCGTAGTACAAAAAGCTAAAGATACATTTGACAACTACGTTTTCTACTACTTATTTGTTTTGAATTAAAATTATATTATGAACTTTTAAAAATATAATGGTATCAGTTTTGACATAAAATAATATTGAAAATATAATGTATGCAATATATATATGTATGCAATGCACATTTCACAAAGAATTTGTATGAACATTTTAATAATGTTTTTGAGCTTTGAGTTAAAATAAGTAATAAAAGAATAGACTTTGAGGCAACATTTTTCGAAAATATGTTGTTAAAACTGTGGTAAAGAGTTTTGAAATCGGTTTTTTAACCGAAAGTATGAATATAGTGAGGTTTACATTTATATTTGGGAAATGAGTTGGGAATTTTGGTGGAATCCACCCAGTCACTATTTCTTTGCAAGATTTCTAATGAAATACTAATTCTTTATGTTTTATTTTGCATGTAACAAATTAATTCCTTTAATTAAACACTTTTTAAAATGGTAAAAAATAATCTTGAATTTATTTAAAACCACACTTTCCTTAGGTTTAAGCAATTAAGTATACCCTTATAGCTGAGAGTTTATTATGTGGGTGGAAAACACCCAGAGTTAGTTGTGCCGCAACTCAGCAATAGGTTAGTTATCCAGGGTTAAAATTATTTGCTCTCATTTAGGAATAAACAATAACAACAATAATTTAAATTATTCGAAATATCTCAGAATAAAAAAATTTCCAAAAAAAGAAAATAACAAGAAAATTTGTCAAAACATTTCAAATTATTTAAAAAAATAAAAAAAATTACAATTTCTTCAGTGCAGAGGGAAACTTAAAAAACTTTTCATGGTTGAATATAAAAATATTGCAATTGTGAAAAATAGGTCATAATTTTCCTCTTCCCACTTCAAATTGAAAGTGTTCTTATTTTAACTATTTACAAAGCAGCTGCAATATGTTTTATAAGGCGCCTCACTCTCTATGGAGGAAAAAAAAGTTGACCGGGTCCCCCCTTCAAAATAAACTTTGGCTGATGTTATAATGATTCCCCAAATATTTGCGCTCTAACGATAGCCTATAAGGGTAAATAAGTGACAAGAATGAACAGCAATAGTCAGCACATTTTCAATGATACCTCGGAATTGAAAATCAGACAAAAGATGGAGGAGTTATACATATTTTAATAAAAATTGCAAAAAATTCATACAAAAAATTACAAAGCAAAAAAAGTAAATATCTTTTATTGTAAATATTTAAGTAAATTTTTGATGCGGAACTCATTAATATTTTGATTTACACTATTTGTGACAATTTTTTGTACTAAAAATATCATGACAAAAAAGTTATCCAAGAATAACGCGATTTTTAGAGGTATTTTCGAACCATTCTATCTAGATGACGGCTATCGTTAGAGCCGAAATATTTGGGGAACCATCATAACATAGACCAAAGATTATTTTGAGGTGGGCACCCGGACAACTTTTTTTTGTGAGGCGCCTTAATGTTTATGAATGACAAAATTTTAAAAGACTTTAAAATTAAAAAGCTTTTTAACTATACTTTTTAACTAACGATTCAAAGCAATATTAAAATATTTTTGTGAATACGGCTTTAAGTAATTAAATATAAATGACGCTATAAAAATTGAAGCAAATTTCATCGAATTATTTTCACGTCAATAAACTTTATTAAAGTTGCACACTTGATTTTTTTCTTTTTAACAGAAGCTCAAACATATAAAAAAGGTACAAAAAAAAAAAGCATAGCAAAACACTGAAACATAACTTTTTTTCGAAAAGACCACACAACCCTGGCTGCCATTTTTTCAAGAGCGTAAAGATGTTTTTATTTACATAAAATAAGGGTATTTCAAGTATCTGGATAGCCTTATAATGATTGAATCATGGTCGAACTATCAGTCGAAAAAGTTGTTCTGAGCAGATAGATTTTTATCTTTCTTGAAATGAACATATTTTCAATGTGTCAAAAGAAGCTTCCAAGCAGTGAGTGCAAAAAAAAACCGTATCTTATAAGAAGCACAACGAAAGATATCAACAACATTTTCTCTCTCCATTCCGTGAGTTTCTTCGATTCAAACACAAGCACTACCACCATCGTTCTGAAAAGAACAACGAAAAACAACGACTGCAGAAACGAACGATACATTTGATACGGGTTTGGCTAACGATGACGAGTAAAAATCACAAAGCAAATGTTTTGTGCTCCTAGAACACAACATTACATTCTGTTTCGATCTCTCTCTTCTGCGTGTTAGGAGTAGCATTTGAGATTGAGTCAAAGAGCGATATACGAATAAAGAGGAATAAAGGTAGCGCAGAACAGATCAAAAACAAATCCATTGTTAAGTTTTTTTTTCCATTCCCTGCTTTTAAGTGCCTAGATTTTTTAAAACTGTGCTAAATAAACTTTACTTCATCTGATCTGTCCATGGAGTTTACATTAAATATCAGGCTTCGACGTCGATTCTAAAGGAGTATAATTTGCACACTTGGACAGAGACTTCAAAATCTTATTAGGAGATTCTGGATCAAATTCATCGGCGTGACATGTATCTATATAAGAGATCATGAAATTATTATATACTCTGCAAACTCTCAAAGGCACCCATACAATGTAAGTTGTCTTATGGCATCATTTTATAAATCACCGTGATGAAACGCAACGCTAACGCGGCGCATCACTTGGATTTAAAATTTGCATTTTATTAATCACTACGTTATTGCGTTAGCTATGTTACGTTACCACGGTGAACTGTCAGCCAACAGCAGTTTAGGGTTGTCACATATGAAATAAAACTAGCATCATTATTGCAAATCTTTGAAATATTTAAGATTCACCAAATTTGGACTTGTTGGCAACCATATCAGCTGTTCTCTTCAGCCATCATTAAATTGAAATTGCAATATAAACGCCAAACACTGTCGTATCATTTGTTACCTGCGGTTGTTTTCTTTATTTCTTTTAGCAACATTTCGAACTGTTGGTTCGTTGTTGCTGTCTTTAACCTATATTCAAACGATATATGTAAACATTTGAGAATATATGAGTGAAACAAACAGTTATTACCCTTTCAATGCCAACTTATTCGTTCTAACGGCAGCTCAAGAGCAAGTGATGAAAGTGACAGTTCAAGTGAACGAATTTCAAGTGTAGCGTTTTATAAAATGCTAACTTTGTACTGTTTTCATTACGCTATTGCGTAACTCAACGCTGAAGATCACGGCGTGAAGCGTTGCGTTTTATAAATTGCGAATTTCAACAACGCAGCGTGAAGTGATGTGCAGGGATTTATAAAATGATGCCATTAGTCTTCTATTACATAGGTACTACCAATGGAAGTGTTCAAGGTAAGCACATGACCTGATGTCAATAGTTCAGGTATTTTTCAAATTTACTCAGGGCAGCCACTAAGCCCATTTCTCTACAATTCCCTTGATGCCCAATAGAACATCGCGTCAGAGGCGCATTTAAACTGTTGACTAATCTCCCTGTGAGCATGTTCTTAGACAATTTTGAGTTGTGTATATACAAAACAAATCTATATCGACACTTGTTGATCTCTGCACCAGAGATCTGCATGAATGGATTCATTTGCTGTTTAAAGTTCCTTTCATTTTTCAACTCCCTGCAAGTCGAGGTAGGCAAACAATAAGTTTGCGCGAACATAGGCAGCAAAAATCAAGTCATCAAATGTAGAAAAGTTGAAATGTAGAAACTTGATATGTATGTAGAAAACTTGAAATGAAGAAACTTAAAATGTAGGGAAAAAGCAATTATTTTGCGTTTATTTTCAAGTCTGTTTAAGAAGTTCGTGGAATTAACTTCGTGTCGTCAGTGCAAACTTCGTTTCTCTAGTTGAGAAAACAGTTTAACTTTAAAGCAGTGTCGACCACAAGAATGATAGAAACAAGATTACGCGTTCCGCAGCGTTATTTAATGCTCTCTTTCTCAACTGAGTGCATGACGTCATACAGTACTTTTGCTTGACAAAAATGTATGCAAATGTGCGATCTCTTAGGCAAATTGACGAAATTCAAAATAAATTCTTTCGGAAAAGTAAAGTAAAAATATCTACTCTTCTGTATAAAAATATGAATATTTTCGTATACGAAAAAAATGAATTTTTTAAACTTTCAAGATTTTTATTTCCTAAACCATTCAAGACCGACAAAATTTTATTGCACTAATAGGTTTAGGAGGTCCATATACATATTATAAAAGTAAGAAACAAAAAATATTTAGGCGTGGGCCCCAAAGTAAAATTATTCCAAACTCTGACAATATCGCTTGTGACGTCATACTCTCTCCCTCATTTGCGGAACGCGTAATCTTGTTTCTATCATTCTTGTGTCGACCACAGCAACGGCATTTGTCTCATTTACTCTTTCGCGTATACGCAAAAAGACGAAGTGTATTTCCACACTCGTGTGTACTACGCGGTCGACACCATGGTGTAATAATAATAAGGTGTTAGTGAATTTGACATTTCTCTCTCAAAATGATAAATTTTTTCGCCCCGCTCCTGTCAAAAACAGCTGATGGTGAATTGGAATGAAAATAAATCAGCTAACGTGCAGTCGGTCGAAGCTCAATGCCATGTCCACTTCTTTTGATGGCTATTATCAGTTGAGGTATTGAACATTCTTTCATGGCATTCGATATTTTCTTGAAGCAGTCGATGTGAATGCAAGACAATTTGAATGCTGGCCAAAGCTTCATGTTGGTGGCACCTTCCAGCGCACGTTTTTGATAAAATGACAAAACCATTCAATGGCGAACTTGGCAAATGGCAGAAGACAACTGCAATAACTTTTTGTCAACACAACACGGCACAAATAATTAAATTAAATATTTATTTAAACTTTATTCGCACAATAACCCATAAAAACTATAATACATCATCATCTAGCAACTCAAACAAATAACACAATTTGGCAACTATCAACGGCTCCTCTCTTTCGCTCTCAATTTTTTGACAGAATAGCTTCCTTATTCTTGGTGTTGTCAAAAATTCACTAACACCTTATTATTATTACACCATGGTCGACACTGCTTTAAAGCATTGGATTGAAGTATGTTTGTTTGTCTTTTTTTTGTTGTTGTTGTTTTATTTTGTCACTTTGTATAGAAAAGTGTAAGTAGACGCTCCGCAGTGGTTTTCTGCAGCAGCGCAGCCGCATAGATTTGAAAACAGACTTGAAAAGTAGATAGCTTGGTTTTTTCTACCAATTAAAATAGAATGATTCGTTTTTCAGAAGCAAGTCGTGGCTTGTAGGGTAGAAACATATCAAGTTTCTACAAGTCAAGCCGAAACTTGATTATTTTCAAGTTACTTGATTTTCAATTGACTTGTTGCAGATCTCTGCTCTGCACCCTCTGATTAATTATCACTCTTCTTTCGAATCAATACACTGCTAACCCACGTGAGCGTTGTTTTAGTCGTTTTCGTTGTAGGATGGTTCAATTGTTGCTAGAATTGTGTGTTTCGTGTGAAAATAAGTGTTTGGATCACTTGCTTAACCAAGTATTTGTTACTTTTTAATTATTGTGTTATATACTTTACTGGGCATTCAAGATGCTGCCGGTCTCCAAGTGACGGCAGCACAACTCTTCAAATGCATGATATTTTTGATGGGTCGCAACATTGACACGAGTACACCATCGATCTGTCAATAGATAGTGACGTTACAGTGTTCTAAATTAAACAACTTTTGGTATTGCTATAAAAATGCATAAAGAAGAATGCATTTCATGCCTTGAAATTACTTTTTGCGTAACAAAAGTACGAAAGAAACAAAAGAAAAGCTCGATAAATATTTTGGGGAATCTGCTCCGTCGTATTCAACCGTAAAATATTAGATTACAAAGTTCAAAAGAGGTCGAATCAGCAAAAAGATGAACACTCCGAGTGAGCACCAAAAATAGTGACCACTCCAGAATATATTAGAAAAATTCAAGACTTCGTATTGGACAATTTGAAATTGAGTGTGCGTGAGATAGCTACATCCTTTGGTGGTTTCAATTTTACATGAACATTTGGGTATGAGAAAGCTTACTGCAAGGTGGGTCCCGCGTTCATTAACAATCAATAAAAAACATGAACGTGTTCGCATTTCCCAAATGTTAAAACAAAATCTGACTATTTTTTTATATAAAATAGAGATCCATCACTATACACCAGAATCGAAGGAATCAGCAAAAGAGTGGGTAGGTCCCAGTGGAAGTGCACCAAAGCGAACGAAGACTTAAAAAACGGCTGGAAAAGTGTTGGCGTCTGATTTTTTGGGATTCAAGTGGAATTTTCTTCATCGACTAATTGAGAAAAGGAAAACAATCAACAGCCACTATTACTGTAAATTATTGGACCGATTGAAGAACAAATTCGCAAACAAATGGCTCCATTTATCGAAGAAAAAAAATCATCTTTTTGCAAGACAATGCTTCAGCTCACAAATCGATCGAAACCATGATCAAATTGGATAAGTTACGCTACGAACTGCTTTCTCATCCTCCAATGTTCTCCAGATTTTGCCCCCAGCGACTATAATCTGTTCCCAAACTTAAAAAAGTGGATCCAGGTAAAGAGATTTGCAACGAATGAACAGGTAGAATTAGAAACTGAAGCGTAGTTCGGAGATCTTGAGAAGCTTATTATTCAAATGGCATCGCAATGTTGAAAAATCGTTGGAATAAGTGTATCGAGTTGAAAGGGAACTATGTGGAAGTATATGTTTCCAATAATTTTGGCAAAAATCTTCTGTTTTCTTTGTTAGGCATGCAGCATCTAGAACGTCCTTTATAAAAAAAAGAAGTCCTTTATATACTGATTAAAAAAAAGAACGAGAAATCTTTAACATTTTTGATTCGGTTGGATACTGCACATATGACGTGTTAATGGAAGGCGAAGTATTGATTTAATTTTTCTCAGTTAATAACTTTATTAGCCGCAATACCTGTAAAACAACTATCAATTAAACTTAGCTGGCAACTTTAAATTCAAAGTTCATTCAACACCCTGTAAAACAACAAACACCGAAAAGACAACAAAATTTTTATTTTTAGTCCAATTTAGTGTTATGAAAAATTAAAAAAGTGTTTGAAAAAAAGCAGTTAATTTGAGATTTTTGTGTCAAATTGTTCTTTGCCAAGTTAAAGGCAATGAATGCAGCATTAAAGAAAATACTCAAATGTTACACGCTTATATCAGCTACAGACCAGCATTGCTTGCAAAATGTCGCTGTTATTTATTGTGAAACATGTAAACTTATTATGGTGCATCAGCTTTTGTTGTCAACATTTCTGTGGCTGTGGTTTTTATGCTAAAATGAATTCGTGTAAAAGTATTTTTTTTTGTTTGTTTTTGTTGAAGTAATTTCTTGCTTAATTATGTTGCTTGAAATTTCGTTAATATTTTAAATGCATAGCATACTATGTACAACATGAAACTGAAGTTAATGCAGTTAAAAAAAAAAACAAAAACAGTTTTCAGCAGTTATTACAGGCCTCTTGCCTTTAAGTGTTCATAACCTGTCAGCGAACGAACTTGTTATGTTGTTTGAATTTAAACAACCGATGAGTAAAATGCAAGTCAAATGAAAGACTTAGAAAACGAACTTGAATCCATGTGTAAACCTTTTAATTGAATTGGCGATTAAATTTTGATTTTAATTTCTTAAAATATTTGCTCAAAAGATGTAAGTTCTGGAACAGATAAGAGCTATTAAGAATAAGCTATGCGATTTATTGAAAGATAGTGGAAACCGAAGAAATCTTCTAATATAATTATCTAAATTTTATTTCGTTTTATTATCTGAAATTTTAAAAGCATTCCCACACTTGTGTGTTGGTAGCTTGCCGTAAATGTAGATAATTCATTCTTCTTATATTCAATTGTTCACATTTTCCAACTCATCACAATTAAGTGTTAATTCTATTACCTTCTTTTGCTGAGGCAACCCGGCCATCTTAAGTTACTCGGCACAATAATGGCCTTAATTATTTTGAGCTTAAGAATATGTATGTCAACACAAGACTTTTACTTTAAACAACCTTTGAACAATGCAGATGGGAAAAAAGTAGCACTAAGTTGAGACAAGTTGTAGAATACAATTGAACAAAAGTTATCTAAACACATTTCACAAGAAATGAAAAATGCTGTTTTTTTGCTGGTTAGAATACTGTTGGTGTTAATTGCTTTTTCTGCTTAATGGTTTTTGGTAAGATGCGAAGCTAAAAAACTTCATCTATGTCATCTATGTTAGTTTGAAAAAATAAGATCAAATCAGTTTTAAAATAGTGCTTATTGTATCGTTAATTTTTATGAGTTCAAATATTCTATATATATTAGGCTGCCTCAATTTGAAAACAGATGTTGCCTGGGCGATTTTCGGTTAGGATATGAAAAGTTATTAAAAAAAACTTTTTAACAAAAAAAAAACCGACCTCAAAATCACTACAAAGTAAAAAATAATTTTAAATAACTTTTCCCATTCATTTCTTGGTCATATTTTAAAAGCTATTTATATGTATTATAATATTGGAAATCTTATCATTTTAATTTTTTCTATTTTGTTTTATTATCATCAATACATTAATTGCTTTATGTACATAAAAGCTCTAAAGTCGGCGCTTATCTTACTATGTTCAAATCATTTTATTTTAATTTTTCTAATTTGTTTTATCATAAAAATATTATTAACTTTATGAATATAAAAGCTTCTTAGCGATTTTTTTCTTTCAGTTGACAATTTTTGAGTACGCTGAATGTAGCCAATGTGTTTCATGCATTATTTGTGCAGCTGTTACACACTATGTCATATTCAATATGAACTTTACAAGCTCACCCAAACCAGTTTAGTGAGAAATATTATGTGTACAAAGCTTTTAAAATTACTACAGTGTCACCAAGGCACCAAATAGTGCACGGATGGTAAAAGATCATGATTGTATGTCAAAGATGAGCGCCGACTTCAAAGCTTTTATGTTCATAAAGCAATTAATATATTGATGATAATAAAACAAAATAGAAAAAATTAAAATGATAAGATTTCCAATATTATAATACATATAAATAGCTTTTAAAATATGACCAAGAAATGAATGGGAAAAGTTATTTAAAATTATTTTTTACTTTGTAGTGATTTTGAGGTCGGTTTTTTTTTTGTTAAAAAGTTTTTATTTCTTCCTTTTTAGAGAATATGAAATATTTTATGTAATAGTTATTCTTGGGGAAAATTTCAAACATGAAACTTTATTCTTAAAAAATTTGTTTTGTTAATTCCTGAAAAATTGTTGGGTATTTTTCATTTCTGCTTCTTCGAAATTTTTAGTGCCACGCCCTTTATCTAAACCCGCCCACTGTATTTACCGTATCTTATAATGATTCTACCTAGCCCTGTGCCAAATTTCAGTTTCCAAGTATCAATATTAACCGTAATATAGTACTTTCCTTAAAGTGCCACACCCTGTGTACAATTCCGCTCACTTTTTTAATGATTCTACCTACCCACCTACCTGCATACCAAATATTAGTACGCTAGTGTCAATATTAACTAAGATATAGTATTTTTATAATTTTGACACGCCCCTTTGTTGAATAACGCCCACTTTTTTTGCCGTAATTTGTAGTAACTGTACCTACCCATGTACTAAATTTCAGCACCCTAGTGTCAATATTATTCGATATATGGTATGTTTCTACTATTGCCACACCCATTTGTCGAATAACGCCTACTTTCTTTACAGTAATTTTTAAAAATAGTGTCTACTCCTGTACTAATTTCAGTACCCTAGTGTCAATACTATTCGAGATACAGTGTTTTTTCAATATTGCCACACCCCTTTGTAAAATAACGCCCACTTTATTGACTGTAATTTGTAATAACTATGCCTACCCATGCACTTAATTTCAGCACCCTAGTGTCAATATTATTCGATATATAGTGTGTTTCTAATATTGCCACACCCCTTTGTCGAATAACGCCCACTTTCTTTACAGTAATTTTTAAAAATTGTGTCTGCCGCTGTACTAAATTTCAGCACCCTAGTGTCAATACTATTTGAGATACAGTGTTTTTGAAATATGACCACACCCCTTTGTCATATTACGCCCACTTTATTAACCGTAATTTGTAATAATTGTGCCTATCCCAGTATTTTTACTGTAAATTTCAGTACCCTAGTGTCAATATTAACTGAAATACAGTGGTTTTTCTTATATTGACACGCCCCCTTGTCGAATATCGCCCACTTTTTTAAAAAAGGACCTCCGTGTTCATGGTATCTATCTGTTGACAAAAAATAACGGAAATCGGGCAGGAACTGTAGGAGTTATCGATGTACATACATTTAAAAAAAAAAAAAAAAAAAAAAAAAAAAAAGCGGACAAACCAACGAACTTGAGAACCTCCTCCTTTTTGAAGTCGGTTAAAAATGGGAAAGGCCCAAAAGCAAAGTGATTTGGTCTTCCTTTAATTGAAATCGAGTGAATTTGACATGTTTTTTTTACGTCACAAAAAGGTAGGTTTCTAAAAAAGTTGAAAAAGTTAAGCGACGAAACCGTATATTTGTTTCATGGAATTATAACTCTCTGACGTAATACTCTATAGGTGTTACGGTAAAGAATAGTATACGTCATTAAAAGTTGCTGCCTAGCCATCACGATAAAAATAGACAAAAGAAGATACTACAATCATGCAACAGCGTTACACCTTACTACGAATGGAGTGGATCTTGTATCAACAAGAAGATGGAAAATAACTTGTATCAACAAGAAGTTCCAGAGTCTTGCAAACTACTACTCTGTTGGCAACATCACCTCTGAGGTTGTTAAGGATGTCGTCTACCTGGGAGTCAGAATGATTCCATTCAGAATCCGACTGTGGTCGCCGCAGAAGAAGAAATCCAAATCTTCGTTGCAAGGACCTGGTATTGGACAATCTTCACCCTACTTGAGTCAGTTAGTGTACGGCAGAAAAGACGATCATAAACGCCAACCATGTAAGTAGATTCAAAAGTTTACCTTTCAAATATCAGCTGGTGTATCGAAGCCGGAAACTTTTTATTGCTCAACCAATTTTTTTTTTTGACGTTATGAAGTTACGTTTTACCGCGCAGATTTCCAAAAAAGTTGAAAAATGCTTCTTTTCTAAATTCATCGGAATTGAATTGTTACTCGCTGAGTATAAAAGCTATGACTAAAAAATATGATATGACCGTAAGGTCAATCCTTTGACATCATTATAAAAACAAAACAATTCGAAACGTCATCGTGACGCGGTGGGAACTACTTAAGCAACGCAACTGAAAATTTGTTACAGAGAATTATTACTCTCTAAGTATTAGTGCCAGGACTAAAAATAAAAAACGATACACCAATAAAGGCCTGTTCTGAGCCCCCACAACAAAATTAGACAACAAATTTTTGACGTCATGGGGACACAGAGAGAACCGCTTAAAGATCGACAATGCAACATTCATGCAGCGGCGTTGCATTGAATTTTTACTCAGTGAGTATATAAGCTATGATAAATGTTAAAAAAGGAAAATGAAGGTTTTATACTTGGCCTTACGATAAAAATAAAAAAAAATTCTGACGTCACCAGGTCGTGAATATAGCAGAAATGTAATATCGTTGCATGGAATTATTACTCACTCAGGAGACGTGCTGCGATTATTGTTTTACGAAAGCATAGATGTGTTATCACGCCTAACAACTAAAATAAAAAAAAAATTCTTACCGTCATGATTTCAGGGTGGTAACCACATAATGCAGTAAAAATGCTACAACCATGAAAAAACGTTGCATGGAATTTTAACTCTGTGACTACTGGCGTAACGGTAAAATTTAAGCAACGAACATGAAGGTAAGGTCTTCGGGCACATGATAAAAATAAAAATAAAAAATTGACGGCGTCACGAGGCGCCTCAGGGGACCGCCTAATATGACGCGTATGCAACACTTTTGCTGCATTAATTGCATGCAGCTAAGGCAAAGCTAACGCACCAAGGAAAAGCACAACTAATGGAGAAGCAAATATAAAAAAGCAATAGTTAAAGCAACACCAACACCATCACCAACATCAAAATCAACATCAACATCAACATCAACATCAACATCAACATCAACATCAACATCAACATCAACATCAACATCAACATCAACATCAACATCAACATCAACATCAACATCAACATCAACATCAACATCAACATCAACATCAACATCAACATCAACATCAACATCAACATCAACATCAACATCAACATCAACATCAACATCAACATCAACATCAACATCAACATCAACATCAACATCAACATCAACATCAACACCAACATCAACATCAACATCAACATCAACATCAACATCAACATCAACATCAACATCAACATCAACATCAACATCAACATCAACATCAACATCAACATCAACAGTAACATCAACATCAACATCAACATCAACATCAACATCAACATCAACATCAACATCAACATCAACATCAACATCAACATCAACATCAACATCAACATCAACATCAACATCAACATCAACATCAACATCAACATCAACATCAACATCAACATCAACATCAACATCAACATCAACATCAACATCAACATCAACATCAACATCAACATCAACATCAACATCAACATCAACATCAACATCAACATCAACATCAACATCAACATCAACATCAACATCAACATCAACATCAACATCAACATCAACATCAACATCAACATCAACATCAACATCAACATCAACATCAACATCAACATCAACATCAACATCAACATCAACATCAACATCAACATCATCAACAACAGTTTGGAGCTTCTGGACCGAATTCAACGACGTGCGATATATTTGATAGGGGATGAAAACATTTCATCTTCTCTCTACTCTCTTGGGCATCGACGCAATGTTGGTTGCCTAAGCCTTTTGTACAGGTACTACCATGGGAAGTGTTCAAGGGAGATTCATGACATGACGCCATCAGCTCGTTTGTTTCCCAGGTCCACTCGGGCAGCTCACCAAGCCCATCCCTATACCATTGCCTTGACGTCCAATAGAACCTCGCATTACCGAGATAATTCTTTCTTCAGTCGTTCAGTTAAATTGTGGAACAATCTCCCTGCGGACGTGTTCCCCAGCAGTTTTGCGCTGTGTCAATTTAAAACAAATCTTCACCGACACTATTCCATCTTTCCACCCTCCAACTAACTATCACCCTTCTTCAGAATCAACACAATGCTTTCGCATTTATAGGGGGCATCCCCTGAGCGTTGGTGTAGTCTTAAAAAAAAAAAAAAAAAATTTGAATGTTGGCTTTTTATCACAATAATATTTTTTCACATATATTTCTAATCCATAAAACTATTTCTAACTTATTCAACATAAACCCTATTATTGGTAATTTTTTACCTTTGACCCTTTTTTGCCACGCAGACAATCAAATACAATCAAATAAAATCTGTTGTGGATTTAGATGTTCCTTCATAAATTATTATCGACTACTCTACGACGTTTAAGACTTATGTCATCCAAAAACCCTGTATTTATATATTTAAAAATATGCATATATTTTCAGTAGATTATGTTTTAAAAATATGCGACAGGCTTTGTTGATGTAACTTAGAACTCACTGATAAGCAAAAGGAAATTTTTATTCAACTTTCTGGTTAATTTAACTTTTGCAATCCCGAAGTATTATCGGGATCACCGGAGTCAGATTTTGACTCCTAAGAATCCTGGTATTGAGAAAAATCTTTCAGAATTGAAGACTCTAATGCATATGTCTGATTATATTAATTTCATCAGTTAAGCTTAAGAAAACATAGTTCAAGCCAACCTTCATTTCCCTCACAAAATTTATTGTTTTTTTTGTGGAATCTGCTTTTTTTGTGTTAATATATTAAGTACATAATAGAAGTGCACTCATATACAATATATACATATATGATTATAACAACATTTGTACTAGATTATTTCCTAGTTTCTAAAATTGTTTTTATCCAATTGCAAATATTACAACAACTGCAAAAAATAGCACAAACTTCATGCAATGCATTCCGTATCAAACAAATGAGCTGCTGCTCCTAACAATTGAAGCTAATCAAATAATGAACATTAAGTATAACAAAAAAAAAAAAAAACTAACTTGCAACAACAATAGCAATACTTTGCATTTGCAATAGCAATAGCAGTGGCAACAACAATGCATACTTATTTAAGTTGTAACTTTCTCCGCTATTATTTCGTCCCAAAATGCCGCCAACACAGTTGTGTTTTTTTTTTTTTTTGTTTGCATAAATTGTAAATGTTTTTTGCCACAGCCGGCTATATTTGAAAATTGTTCGCTCATGTGATTTTGGGATAGAT